>JAQFZM010002332.1:0-14058 GCA_034695785.1 Galumna obvia | reverse complement strand
GAAAAATTGGCAAAATATAGCTTTTTGAGTGGAGTAGCATGTATAAATGATAATTATAGTACTTAATAACCTTTAAATAGACTAAAATAGCAATAAAAAGCTAAATAGGGCAAAAATAGACGCTTTTGAGGTTTTTGAAAAATACCCTACCCTTATACCCCCCCCCCCTAAGATTTTTTCCAAAATACCCTACCCCCCCTCCTAGAGCCTCGACCTTTCGCCATCCCTGCTTATTATAAATTATTTTCTGTTTTACTATTATTTTCAATAATATTTTGAATACTTATAAAACTCAACAAATTATTAAAAAAATTATTATAATATGAAATATTACTAAAACTAAATTCTTTTAATTCTATCGCAGATATAAACCATTGATTATATAATGACTGAATTAACTCAGAGCAACTAGGTCGTCTTTTATAATCTTCCAAAGTCATTAACTTAATAGCCTCGATAATATCTGTCCATTTATTAGACAACTTCTCATTTTTGATTATAATTCCAGGGCTTAAAAACAAAAATTTGAAACAAATGATAATAATTAAAGACTTAATTAAAAATATCACTTAAATCAAGCAATTTTGTGGCCAAAACACCCAAACTGTAAACATCTGCCTTAATATTATACCTAGCTCCTCTAATCACTTCAGGTGCCATAAAGCCATCAGTTCCCTGGTTTACAGTATGTGTTCTTGTATTTTCTTCAGTGAATTTAGCTAATCCAAAGTCACATAACTTTAAGAAATTGCCATTTTGTGACTCTTCCATAACTAATACATTACTGGGTTTGAGATCTCTATGCATTATTGGAGGCTTTAATTCGTGTAAATATTGAACGCATTCTAACAATCCTTTAAACAAATGACAACTAATGAAATATTCGACGCAATCCATAGATTCGTTTGATTTTCTATTAAACATTTTATACTTTACTTCAATTATATTCTTGAGATTATCGAAACACAATTCCATTTGAATATAAAGACATTTATCTTCAAACCAATGATCGAGGTATTGGACCACATATCCTGAGTTGCATTGACTTAAAGTATTTGTTTCTCTGACGACATTCCTTTTCTCTAATTTATGTTCTTCTAATAAAAAGATATATTTTTATATATTAATAATATGTTATAATAGATAACTAATTACCCAAATCTATCCTTTTTATGGCAAATATTTTAAGACTTCGTTTATCTTTTGCTTTAATAATAACACCATAAGCTCCGGAACCCAATTCACTAATTGTTTCAAAATTGTCATCAAGTTTATCATTAACTTTAATCGTGCAAAAAGTTTCTCCGCATTTGTTAAGATAGAAATCAAATAATAATTTATTTTAAATATTTTATTCTCAATTAATTCATAAATGAATTCTTCAGAAAAGGTCGAAACAAATTCTTTTAAAGAATGTAAAGAAGAGAACTTTTCTTCACATTCCAAGAATTTCGGTAATTTCTGATACATTTTATTTTTATTTTCTTTATATTTTCCACAAAAATATATATTTCCTTCATTTGTGAGGAAATAAGTATTAATAACTGTTGAACAGATAGAGATTACATTCAATATTTCAATCATTTTTGGTTTGAAAACACTCTCATTATTTTCAATATCACGGCTCAAACGACAACAACAATTTAAACCCCAACTGTAAACCTTTCCCTCATTTGTCAGAGCAAAAGAAGAATTACCAAAACAATTAACCGATTGAATCGATTGCGAGAACCGAATCAAAATTGGTTTCACTATATTTTTACCCCTTTCTTCTCCACAACCAATATTTCCAAATTCATTCCGACCCCACCCGAAAACACTGCCATCAGAAGTGAGAACCAATACATGTTCTGAACCACAACTCACTTGAATTACTTTCTGCTAAACATTTCGTTAAAAAACAATTTAATAAAAGTAACTTACGTTTGGATTAAGAATTGGTTCAGGTTTTAAATACTCATTTGAATCACTACAAAAGCCTCGACCCAATTGACCGTAACTATTATCTCCCCATACATACAACTGTCCTCCAGTACTCAGAGCCAAAACAAACTGATATCCATAAAAGATGTGCCGAATATTCTTATGATTTAATTCTAGGATTTCTTTTGGTTCTTTCACTTCATTGTTACGAAACCACAAACACCACAATAATTAGAACCAAATCCATAGACTTTGTCATCATTTGTAACAAATAATACATTTTTTCCATTTTTATCGAAAATATTAAATAATTTTATTTCATTTAATTCAACCAATTTTTCACTAATTTTATCACAATTTAAAAATTCACTTAAAATTAATTTTTTGTTATTAAATGACATCTTTGATAATTTAAAATGTCACTTGTACTTGATAAATTTAATAATTTTTGTATAAATTGTGTTTCAATTTTTGCTTTTAGTAAATGAAATAAATTTATCAAAAATAATATGAATATCTGATTACATTTGCTTTGATTTTGTAAGCGTTTTATAATACAAAAATTACCTTAGTCATTATTATTTGCAAATATAAAGAACTTATGAATTATTTGCTAATTTCATTAAAAACAAAAATATTTTTCTTATTTTTACTTTTGATATCAACAAATCTATTTTTAAGAGGTTTTCTCATAAATTTATTCAAAACAGAGTTGATATGTTATTTATTTAAATAATTAGTTATGAATCATATAATCATTCAAATAAAATATAATAATAAAAAAATATATCATATATTTATTTCTCAAATTAATTGAAAAACTTAACAGACATGAATCAGTATTTTGATTTTTTGATTGTAGTATAATTTTCAAATTAATTTTTGTAAAAATTACAGTTTTTACAAAACATTTCATAGGATTTAATTGCAAACTTTTATTCAAAAGTAGTTATTGATATTTTGCATTAATAATGAGTTCTCGATTATAGATTGGCTTACATTCGATTTAAGCCATAGTTTTGTCAGCACCGATCGTACCTAACTCATGTTAAGTTAACTTTTTTTAAGTCCAATTTTAGCCCACCAAAAATTAACCTAAATCGAGAATTAACTGAAATAGATGCTTTAAGAGAAATTAGGATTCTAGTTTAGGATTAAATTATTAAAATTTCGGGTCTTTTATAAACTCATTATAAAAAATTTCCTTGAATAAATTAATTTTCTAATATTTTACATTGCTTATTAAATACCAAATTTATAAAATTAAAAAGAAAAGTATTATTCATTAAAAAATTATAAAATGATTTATTTAGAATAAAAAGACTATTTATCAATCTAGTTATTATTTATTCCAGGAAATTTTATCTATTTTTTCAATCAGTTTAAAACGACAAAAATTTGTTGTACTAGTAAAATCAACTTATTAATTAGTTAGAATTTTCCTTTTTCTATATTATTAAACTACTATTATATACTTCCCTTTAATTTTGTATAAAATCCTGACTTTTGTTTAATTTTAAACAATTTGTGAGTTTCCACTCAATTATTATTTTTGTTTTATAATTTTTTTAATTGTTTTATATTTGATTTAATCTTTTTATTTAGTAATAGTTTAAATATATTGTAATTTCCATTTTAATTTGTGTCTACGATTAGGGAAAAGAAGATTCCAACTGAAAATGTTATCAAAAATGAATTGTTGGAAATACAATTTCTCGATTGAATATAAGAATTTATCTGAATTTGCATTTCCAATAATTTATTTTTCATAGAATATAAACATTTTTAAAAGGAATCCATTGAACAAAGAAGTGATAAAATGATCAAGACAAATGAAAAGTAGACAAGATTTATTATTTTGTGAACATCATTGAGAAAGTATTGTATGGAAACCAATTTATTTATTGCGAATGTGTCAATGCTATACAAGATCCATTTTTATAAGAACTTAATCTATATGTTACCTCAACAATGAATTCCTTAAATTCTTGAGAAAAGCGTGAAATACTGTTTGAAAAATTAGTAACTAGGGAATAATTTCAACCGGGAAATTATTTCATTAAAATTTGAAGAGAGGTAAAAAATGTTTCACCGATCAACAGTTTGATGCTTTTATTGTTTACCTAATTAAACTCTTCATATAAAACCTTTTGGATAGTTGTTATATAATTAAGTGTCCCAACTATTCAAAAGGTTTTCTATGAAGAGTTTAAGTGACAAACTATACTTGGAAACAAGAATACTAAATATTATTTTAAATTCATCTATCAATATTGTGGGGACGCCGGCATCTGTTGTCAAACTTCGTTGTCTCTCTGTATAATGCCTTTGATTTTGGGCTAATAATCCAATAGTTAGACAACAATGTATGTCAGCAGATGATGTCTTAAGCCATAAAGTCAATGGATTGATGAACAATTTATTGGCAAAAATATAAATAACTTTAAATTATAAGAAATTTTTCAAATTAATTAGTAAACAATAAATGTGGATGATTATTTTTTCAATTAATTATATTTGATAAGATGTTATATTATTTTGATCAGATAATGACTTAATTGTTATAAATTGTTTTCAATACTCATTATACAATTGTATAATTTAAATAAAAATTATATTTTTTGAAATTAAATCAATGTATTAGTATTTCATTTTATATTAATAAGTGAATTATTTAATATTCTTTAAAAATAATAATATTTTTCTATTCATTCACTTTTGATAACAAAGAAACTGACAAATCTATGAAATGTCTTCTCATAGATATATTCAAAATTAGTACAGATCAGGGTTGAGTAATTAATTAATTCTTAAGTAAATAATTTTAACTAAAAATAATTGAAAAATCAATGTGGTTTTATATGTTTAATTTATTTTTATAAATTTTTAATTGTAGTATAATTTTTAAAATGATTTTGAAAAAATTACAGTTTTAAAAAAAGTTATATAACTTTTCATTTTATTTTAAAGACATACTTTCAATTGAAAATTTTGCTGTGGGAGATACCCAATATTAGTTTTTTTAACAATAGTATAATTATTAGCTTAAATTTTGCAAAAATTACAGTTTAAATAAAATAATTTAAAGAACTATACAAAGATTTACTATTAGAACGTGCTATATCCTAGATCAAAAGGAATTTTATCATACTCAATTCTAGAATAAATTAGAAGAATTTTGATTAAATCGGTTGACCAAAATATTGAGAGGGGAGGCGACTAGAGGGGGTCAAAGTTATGATTTTTGGGAATTTTCCTTTAATTAAATGAATCACTATTATTGAAAGTAGTTCATGGAGTTTTATTCAGATTTGGCCAATAGGGGCGTATTTCAAAATATCGAACCGCCCCCCCTGGAACCGAAAATTTGGAAATATACCCCTCTGAGACGAAAAGTCAGGTACCCTCCCCCCTAGATAAAAAGGGAAAAAATAGGTCAAAAATTCCGAAAAATTAACGAAAAATAGTAAAAATTAAAAAAAAATAAGTAAATATCTGTAATTTTTATGAAAAATAACATAAAACTCAATAAAAAAGCATAAAAACGTCAAAAATACAGTTTTTAGGTGAATAATTTGATGAAATTTTTTTTGAAAATTTTAAAAAATGCAAATTTTGTCAAATATTCATGGTTTTTTGCATTATATTTGATAATATACGTTTAAATATGACTAAATATACTAATATACATCAGAAAACTGCTAAAAAAGACGTTTGATGCGTTTTTTTGGCATTTTTTGGTCATTTTCAAAATACCCTCCCCTAATACCCCCTCTGGAGCCGGCAAGTTTGGCCATGTCTGGTTTTATTTGAAATTATTAAGTGATATTAAATTTATCAAAGAAGACTCTACATAGAAATACTTATCACCATCTTTTAGAAAGTCAATAACATAACCACAAACTTTAATTAAAAGAATATTCAAACTGTTTTCAAAATTTTATTACTGAATTAGATTTCTATTAAGAAACAATAATTTATAAGTTTTAACTAAAATCTATTATATTTTTTAAAAATAAAAGGTTTAATTTATGTTTAGAATAAATAAATAAGTTATTTAAAAAAATTAAAAAAAACTCAATAAAAATTCTGAATATCTTTAAGTTTGAAACTCTTGAGAATTTCGTTATGAAAGTCAACTACAGACGACGTTAGCTCTAATAATAATTTCTAAAAATAAATAATTTTTAATTCAATTTTAGCTAAAATTTACATAAAATCAGAAAAAGAGTAAACTTTTGAACTTTTATTTATTATTGACATACAATTCACGTCATTAACTGTAAAACAGGCATAAGTTTATTTATATACAGAATCCACTTCAATGACGCATATAATGGTATAACCAATCAGTTGTTTTTAGACTACAAAAGTTAATAGATATAAGTTATTTAATAAATAAATTTAATTTACTTTGATTATATTTATTTACAAGTTTTTATTCCCTAATTTATTATAATAAATATAAGTTAATAAATAAAAAAATACAATTATTTTTGTTTTATTAAGGCTTTATTCTCATTAATTTAAGGGTAATTTATCTCAATTTAACGATAAATTCATTAGAATTTCAGACAATTTTAATGAACACCAAAATTGAAGCTCAAATTATAATAAGTGATAAGAGAAGCGGTGTATAACCAAAACTTGTATTATGTTATTCTGTGCCCAATATTCTGATCATTTATTCACTAAAAATTAAGTACAACCAATGGAATTTTGTCAAGGAGCATTTACTTTTAAAATTGATTATTTAAAGCAAATTAAATAATAAAAATTACAGTTTTAACCACAAAAAAAATAAACTAGATCAAATTATGTTATTTTGATAAAACAGATAATTTTTTGATCAATATATATTAAATTAAGCAAGATTAATATTGTTTAACAAAAAAAAATAAATGTTATTTATCTTGTTAAAAGTTATTTTAGAATTATACAAGTCAAAAATTTAATCTAGTTAAAAACCTCTACTCATTTAACTTCAATGATGAAATATAAAAATGCCATTACTTTAAAAACATTCCTTGATCAATTAAGAAATGGCACATAATTGTACTATCACATTAGAATTTCATAACAAGTTGCGAAACTTAACTAGAATAGTTATTTCAAAATTATTCAAGTAAACAAATTAATAGTCATTGCAATGGAATTTTATTGTCACCATATTTTGACATGAGCAAGGTATAATTCAAATAAAAACTGTAACAAAAGCCAAAATAATTGAATTTAATTTATTTGGAAAAATTAAAAATAAGCTTGGAGTTAAACTTATAGTACAATCTTTTTATTCATTGGAATAAATAAAAAATATCTTGCTCATCTCAAAGCCATATAAATAATACTTAACGAAACGGTTTTATTAGAATATATTCTTATTTGCATTTAATGTTTATATCAATGGTTTCACTTAAAGAGAATATTCTTGTCATAAGAATTTTGTTGATCTCTTTGTAATACTATTAATACAATGTTTTCAAGAGTGAGACCTTCTTATGAAAAGCAAAATATTTTCTTGCTAGATTATTATATATCTATTTGAAAATAAATTGAAAAAAATTGATCGCTTATATTATATGAAACGTTTTCTGAATTCGTAAACAATTTTTTTAATTTAAAAATCAACAAATTTTAGATAAAAATTCGATTTCATGGAAAACATAATAAAAATAAGTTTATTTCCAAACTTATTCAGAATCCCAAATGTGAAATAAAAATTATACTTGCACAATCATTATGCAATACAACTAGACTATAATATCTCGATCAAATTCCAAAGCCAATAAAATTACCTAAGAAATAAAATTTTATTACCTCATCTTTTTCTTCTTCTTCAAATGAGCTTGCTTCTCAATGAATATGATTACATCCATTACAATATTGGTTATTTGATATACACTCACTTAATACAAATGCCATAATAACTTATATTCACAAATAAACCTAATAAGAAGTTATCCCTTTCTCTAATTTATCACTTTATTGGTACAAGCTATTCGTCTCTCTCTCTCTCTCTCTCTCTCTCTCTCTCTCTCTCTCGTAGTGTAAAATAATTAATACAATAATAAGAAAAGTAGAGCCAGTGATGAGTAGAGCACAGAATAAGTTCAATAAGAAGAAAGAGTTTGATTAGATTTTTGATGAATTCATTTGTTCACTGAATAATTCATAAACAATTCCTTAATATCTGAGCAATAATTTAGTGACACAAATGTCAAGGGTTTTAACAAAATTCACAGCTTATATCCAGTGCCATAACTCACGTTCGCAATCAACTTGGTAATTATTAATATTTGTACAAGCTACCATATTGATTGAGTATTGCTTAACAAGTAAAAACCATTAATTTACATTGATAACACTATTTAGTATATTTCTATAGAGAAATATTATAATTACTTAATAAAAATAAAATTAAGCATGCAATAAATATAGATAAGTAGAGTTAATCAAAAATAAATTAATGTAATTAATGATCTAGAACAAATCAATATTAAGAAAGTCTTGTCTCAATTAAAAATTAATTAGATTTGGGATTAAAATACTCATGAATTTCGTCAGTCAATCAAATATATGGCACAGACTTAAGAAATAGTGATTACTATCAGTTAGTGTTAATAAATAATGGCTTTTGGGAACACAAAATAAGTATCACTACATCCGATTTCAAATCTGAGAAGTAGCATGCTTATTTATTCACATATCATTATAATATTTTTAATGTCATTTATTATATTTTTTTAAGTGAATATCAAGAATACAAATAATTATTCTAAATATATATACTTTATTAAAAATAAACTTGGTAAAAATTAAAAATTAACTAGTAAATATTTTTATATATTTTTCAAAGAATGAGATATTCGTCACCAAATTATTATTTATTATAACTGGATAAATTTAAAAATATATACTTATTTAAATTACAGTTTAAAACTAAATAAAATATTTTCAGAGAAAAAAAGTTTAGCCTGATGCTATTGGTATTTTAATCTTGTTCTTATATAAATCAAATAAAATTATTCTAGTTTTTCTGTGACACAGAATAATTGTATCCCAAAATTCAATTATAAATAACGAAATCAATTGAAAATTAGATTTAAAGAGAAGACAAGTGCTAATGGACTCACTCTTTCACTCATTCTCACAGACATTCATTCACTTTTCGGTTCATTAAATTATTATTATTAACACAAGTAAACAATAGTAGTTCAGTGACCATGGTCAACTAACATATTAACCTGTTGCCTTTGTATTAGCTTTATATTTGTTAACTTTGAAATTCATTAATATTAATTACCCTGAATCAAAATAATTGGCTATATAAAAATTGCTAGTTAGAAATAATTCATTGAAATAAATATATAATTTAAAATATTAACAAGTTAAAAATTTAATTACAGATTTTAAATAATAATAATATTGATTATAAAAATTAAAAAAACAAATAGTTTTAACAAGGATAAATAATTTTATCATTTCTTAACAATTTTTGTATATTAAATCTAAAGAATAATTATTTCTATTTTGTTTTGACACAATTTTTCAATTAAAAACTTTTTTTGTGTATTTACTCAAATCAAATGTCACTTACAATGATTTTAATCAAATATGGTTTGAATAAGCAATGCACTTTTAGCCACAGGGAGTCAACTATTTAATTATACTTACTAAATGAATTGACCAAGTATATGCTTTGACATAAATAAATAATTTGATTATTTTTACCAAGCTAAAATCATTTATGGAAGACTCTAGTTTTTATTGAGTTGAATTACATTAAATTAACAAAAGGGGTAAGTTCATTTTATATATCTTACATTTTTATTCATAAACACTTTCATTAGTATATTTTAATTAACGACATTCACTTATGCATTTTATGTTCTTGTACACCTTAAAATTGTATTTACTTATATCGAGAATATACTGTAAGAATTTGATATTTAAAAATAAGCTTAGATTTACAAATCTCAGTTAACAAGCTATTTAAAACCTAGGCTATTCTTAAACATCTATTATTTCTTCGTGGGCGAATGCAAACAACAAGAAATTTAAACAAGATACAAGCAAAAATTTTCCAAATGAGCAAAAATGTAACACGAGTAATTTGTTTTTATGGCCAAGTGTATTAAAGACTTGGAATGTTTATTACTAAATACCTTGCAAAACAAGTTCAAGGATACTTTATATTATGTAAAAAATTACCAATAAATCAAAATCATCTTTAAATCAAGATAATTTTGATATAAAACTTGCTAATTTTTTCGCACAGAATATTCTGTGCTCTTAATTAAATTTATATAAAGTTTTGCCATAAAATTGATTATCAAAATTCGTAATATTATTAAAATATCCATTAAAACTAATTATTTTTTTCGAATAAAATCCATAATAAATTAACATAGATTTATATCATAGTAATTAGCTTGTTCATTTTTTTGTTAACTTAATTCTCTCATTATTTTAAAGCTTTTCGTTGAATTATTTTACAGAAAAATGTCTCAAAATTCAAGAAACTTATCTCTTATATAACATAACAATAATCTTTGAAGATCTAATAAATTTAGCAAGATAAATAAAATAATCTCGGAAAATATTGAATAATTCATTAAATAATTTTCATAAATTTGTTATAGTATAAATCAGAAATGACCTAGATTCATTGAAATTAAGAATTTTATCAAAACCCTTTTGAAACTTTTGACATTATCTTGAATACTAAAGATAAAATAAAAGTTTCCTAGGATATTTTCAAAATGTAAATTTATGAAATAATTTAGAAACACAATATTTAGCTTGCTTATAAGTAAGTTCATTTGAATTATTTATTTATACAAATAAATTATATAACCTTATAAGTCTATATAAAATTAAATATTTATAAAAACTAATAAAGAAGTTAATATTTTACTAGTTTAATTTTTTAATACATAATGTGTATGAAATATATTATTATAACTAGAGAAATTAACAAATATTCAAGCTACAATTGTATAGAAATAATCAGGATATTCACCTATCAAAAATTAAGCGTCAATTTTCTGTAGGTTTAAAAACACTTCTCAAATATATTACTTTAGAATTTAATAAAAAATTTAATATATTTAATTATTTATTAACTTGTCAACTTTTCTAGTTACTTTTTCAACTTTATGACATTCATTTAACATTTATATTCAAGCAAAATTTTACCCTAAAAATTGTAGGGAGAAAAACTGATTCATATATAATATTTTAAGTTAAAGACTTATATTTAAAAAATTTATATTAATATCTAATTTGAATAAAAACCTACGACTCATTTAATATTTATTAAACGTTTAATAAAATATTAATAAAGATTTTCAAGAAATCCGAGAAATTCAAAAATGAAGCGAAATAATATTCTTTCCCATTTTTAATGAATAAATAAGTTGTTTATCCATTTTTAATCCTTTATTTATGACTAACAATGAGTAAAGTCTGCAATAATACCTATAAACAACTCATGTAATAAGTATATTATCAATTAATAATTAAATTGTTTATATAAAATTATATTCATTTGAGGACTTTAAATAGCTTCCAGTTCTACTTAACAAAACACGTGTATTATCTAACTGGAAATAAATAATTAAATCCTAATAAATTTTGGTAAATTTAACTTGATATTTAACATAAAACATATATTTAAAGTTATTTTATCAAAAATTAAAGTTTTATAACAATTCAAAATCTCTCTCTCTCTCTCTCTCCTCCCACACACCTCTTACCTAACCTACAGATAAGCTTGTTATCCCATTTCTACTGAACTCAAAAATAGGATACCAAGCTTATTTCTTTTGTAAAAAGATATACAATTACAGTGTAATTCAAATTCACAAATAATAAGTTAAGTCATTTGAATAGATTGTATAGAAAAGATCCGGAAAATTAGTATTCTTTAAATAAATAACAATGATAACATTTTCTATCTAACTAAGGGACAAATTTTCTGCTTGGTAAAGTATGAAAGTTTCTTTTGAATTATAAAAAAGATAAGGATCTAGTTATTATCAATCTTATTATTGAAGTTAACAATTGACCAAGGACACATTGAGTGACACAATACGCGCTCTTTAATAGCATTAATGGGAATAAATTATGCAAATCGATCTTGTTAATTAAAATTATTCTAATTTTGTCAACCATTTAATTAGCCAAGATCATTTATCTCAAATAATAATCACAAACAGATTAACAATTTACTATAAGGAAGAAAAGGAACATGCTCGTTAACATTTATTTCATATAAAATAAACATTTATCCAGAATAATCAGGAAAATAGTAACTAAGCAAGGCAAAAAACCTTTTTTAATTAATTTTAGTTCTTTATTTTGAATATAAAAACAGGAAATTATTTAAACACAAAATTACAGTTTAAAATTGTTGACAAATAAAATGAAATAATAATAAAATTATCATAAAATCTTAAATAACAATAAACTTAGAAAAATAGAGACAGAGAAAGAGAAATTATTTTACCTAGGGATAGCCAACAGGGGGTTATTTAAAACAACAAAAATAAAAAAAGTTTTAATAAAAAATATTTTCATATAAACTGTAATTTTATTCATTAATAAACAAAAATATAACTCAAAATAATTCCATTATTAAAATGGATTCCTATGTGGCTTTCAATTTTATCAAGATAAAATATAGAAATAATTAAACAGAAAACTCGTCAAATAACAACAGACATCACAAAGTGTCAAGCTAGAAATTAATAAAAATATAGAATTTTCATTAAAAATTATAAAAATTGTTTTTATAATAAACCCCCCTTGGTTATCTCTAGTATAACTCAATTTAAATGTTAGAAAAAGAGGACGACTATAAGCAATGGCGTCAAATCTGATGCTAAATAACAATAAAGACTTATTTAGTCGACGAAAAAAAAATTAAACGACAAATATATAGAAATTTCAACAAAATTACTCTTAAAATGAATAAATAAAATCCTGGACTCAAATATTGTTTCCGAGGAAATAACCGGAGAGAATGTGATTCGTTGACAAAATTGATAAATAAAAAGTATTCTGGTATTAAAAGACTTATATTAAATTAGTAACTTTTATGCTCACGAGTAGTGTTTCTATAAACAAATCTTTATAAATAAATCAAAAAGTTAACATGTATAAATAAATGTTGATTAATTTAACTGAACAAGATGAATCTATATAAAGATTCTTTTTATAGAGAAGGCCTAGACGTTTGTACAAATTGATTTGGTGGGTTTCTGCAAAATAATCATGGGAAATAATGTTCATAATAATTCCTAGTATTGTTCAGAATATTGCAATAACAATATCTTATGAAAATTGATCATCTTGTTATTTTGTTGCTATGATAAAAGTAAATAATATTTTTTGATGTCTCCTATTATTGATAAACCCTTATATTTCTCTGATTGCGAAGTGTAGGAAACTTTATAAAAGGAGCAAGATGATCAAATTTCATAAAAGGTGCCTTGCAATTTTCTTAATAATTCGTGGAATTATTTGTCATGAGTTATTAGAGTTATCTTGGTCAATATGATACAATAATATCTTTATATCAGCTTTATAAAAGTTTAAGTTTAGTTTTCTAAAAACTAGATTAATTAAAATTTAGCATGATAAAATTAGATATTAAATAAATTCTAATTTTATTCATCATTTAAGCAGATATTGTTTGTTTAATTAAAACACAAATTACCAAGCATAATTAACTTTTTTAATGACTGAAAATATTAAAATCCTTAGAATTATCTATAATATTCTTAGAAATAATAAATTATCAAGATAAATTTTCTGAAAACTAAATTAGAATATATTAAACAAAAATTCCGTTATTATACTAATAATATCAGCAAATAATCTGAAAACTAATAAAAATTTACCAAAACTTCAATTACTTGAGAGAGACGTCTGTGCCGTTTCATATAAGACCTGTTCACTGATTGGTGCAGAAATCGTTCTAATCTGACACATCGTTACAACACATTTACGTATTGTTTGCGATAAATAAAAGTTACGCCAAAATATAGAGAAAAAAACTTTTCCACTAAACTCTTTTCGGCGATTCGTTTGCCATTTCTTCGCCTTCACTCATCTCTCTCTCTCTGTCTC
>JAQFZM010002331.1:0-14059 GCA_034695785.1 Galumna obvia | reverse complement strand
TTTCAAATAAATATGACCAAGAATAAATTTTCTATTTAATTTCAAATTTGTTTCAAAGTTTTTTCAAACGATAGGTATAAAAGAATATTTGTTATCTAAAGGGAATATTTTTGTCATGGAAGTAATATATTGGATTAAATCGAGATATTTATAAAGATTTTTATGTAGAGATTAATCTGATAATAAAGAAACAATTTGAAATAATGAAAAGTTAATAAGTAGAGTATTAACAAGTGTAGCTAAAGTTGTGTTTTCAAGAATAACCTCTAAATGAATAAAATTGGCAAAATATTACCTAAGAGTTTTTTACCTTTAACTTTATTATCAATCGCAATACACTAAATCTGTTAGAGTTTTTTAGTCATGGGAGAATATTTTGCCCAAATAATTCCTTTAAGATTTAATTTTTTGTCCATCCCTGATATAAAACATGACAGAAAATTATGCATTTAATAAAATATTATTATTTATTACACTTAATTTAGTAAATTCATACAATATTTGATATTTATTGACATTTATTGTAACAAATATTAAGGTTAATTATTTTTCATTAAACATTTCCAAACTTTTAAATCATAGATTATATAAGAAATTATTTTTAGTCTTCGATATATTCTTATTTTAAATCTTATATAAACAGCTATTATTGATGCAATACATGTAAAACAGCTTAAATATACAGTGGTTTCTGAAAATGGAGAGACTCGTTATTTTGCTCTAGCTCCTCTAATATTAAAGCGAATTAAATTATTTTTTAATTTCAAATATGGATTTGTCTAGATTTTCTAACAATAGAGAATATTTTTAAATTACCTTGTAAATTTTTTGAATAATTTGTATTTTTGTGATTTTAATTTTCTAAAAAGTTAATAAAGATTCGTACAAATTTTATCTATTTTAATAAACTAAATCAAAATTGATTAGATACGCGTTTTTTTGTTTTTCAATATTTCTATTATTTTAGAAAAAATTGGCTGGTAAATTTCAAAATTTTGAAAATTCGAATTGATCTTATTCATTTCTTACTTAGTTAATTTTAATGAAACTTAGAAATTTAATGTAAAACAAGTTACCTTATTAAATTTTAAAGTCTGAGAGAAATAACATAATTGATTCAAAATTTATTGGCGATAATGTAATTTCCTATAATAAAGATTATTAACTATTATACACTATTGTAGTCATAAAGAAAAACTTATTCATTTTTATTTTAATATGGGAAATTACATTATCGCCAATAATTTTTGATTCAATTGAGTTATTTATTTCAAACTTTACAATTTAATAAAGTAACTTGTTATACATTAAATTTCTATGTTTCATTAAAATTAACCAAGAAAGAAGTGAATAAGATCAATTCGAATTTTCAAAATTTTGAATTTCACCAGCCAATTTATTCTAAAATAATAGAAATATTGAAAAAACAAAAATAAACGTATCTCATCAATTTTGACCTAGTTTTTTAAAATAGATAATATTTACACAAATCTTTAATAGCTTTTTAGAAAATTAAAATCAAGCAAAAGTACAAAATATTCAAAAAATTTACAAGGTAATTTAAAAATATTCTATTTTTTGAAAATCTAGACAAATCCATATTTGGAATTAAAAAATAATTCAATTCGCTTTAATATTAGAGGAGCTAGAGCAAAATAACGAGTCTCTCCAATTTCAGAAACCACTGTATGTATAACCTTAATGTGTTTGCACATGTCACATATATTACCTTCTAAATGTCTTAAAATTTGGCCCTAATCCGGCATCGTTGATTTAGGTTAATTTATTTAAGTATGCACATGAGTAATAGAGATGACAAAAATAAAATCATTCAAAAATTGAAAAATAGCTGTAAACGGATTAACAATATTGAAATTATAACCTAGATTAACTATCTTCAACTGAAAAATCCTGGGATGTTTTACTTTATACTGTTAGGGCTAGAATCCCATCCCTGTCAAAAGTATTATTTAAACAGAAAATTATTAAGATTTGAAAATATATTTAATCGAAACCAGTAATTTGGCTCAAGTTACAAATAAGTATTTCTTTATTTAATTTCATGACTAATTTTTTCAATTTTTAGTTTAATATATTAATAAAATAAACCTTGTTTAGATTCCAGCCCTAACAGTAAAATTTAAAACATCCCAGGATATTTCAGTTGAAGATAGTTAACCTAGATCTAACATGTCAATTAAGCCATTAGTTTTGATCAAAATAACAAATCGTTCATTTTTTCATTCAAAAAGTATAACGAAATTTTTTCAATTTTTGTGAAATATATTTATAAATAATTCAATTAATGGCTTTTCCAGCTTATAAGGTTAATTTTCGTAATTAAATTATTTAAAATTTCAATAAATAAAATTTTTAATAATTAATATTTATTTATAATTAATAGATAACTAAAAATTTATTTACAACTTATTTAAGATTAAATAATTATTAAATATATTTTTCATATTCATACAATTTATTTTTGTTTAGATAATATTTATGATTGTTTGTTAGTTATCAAATTTGTTATATTCTTTAGTGATATTTTATTATTTCTTAATACACTTGACCTGTAAGTTTTATGAACATAGACGTGTAGACTATTTTGTTCATAAAACCTGGTCAGCTCATAAAACCAGGTTTTTTATATAAATTTATACAAAAATTAATATAAAGAAGATTATGCACTAATTATTGAATAATAGACACTAAATGTTGTCTCTTTAAATATTTAGGCTTTTAATCAGTTTTTTGACTAAATTTTTTAACTAAATTGTGATAAAAATCTACAAAAAATAAGTCAAATGTAATAAAAGAATCATAAGTTTGTATGCATTTATAAGAAATTATACTGTGATTATATAAGCGAGCTGGGTGGCGCAGTGGTTAAATGTGTCATTCCTGGCTTTAATGCTGAGCTCGTAGGCGTGTGTTCGAACCCTGGCTGGGGCATACTTTAGCCACCTCTTACTCACCAAATGACTCGCCACACGTGGTGTCGATGCTGAGTAGGAGGGGGTGACAAGAAAGCTCGGCTTTGGCGCCGAACCTGGGCCGGTCCTAACTCATGGACGGAAATTGAGTAGTTTGCACTTGTGTATTTCCACTACATGAGTGTTAACGGAGGAATAAGCAGCGCCTCTTAAAATATGTGCACATCCCTCGTCCTGAGTATCCCAAGCTCACAAGACTGCACAGTCGGGGCGAGGCGGCCGGCGGATTCTGAACCCGTGGCGGCAGGAAATAGTTAAGGAAAAAAAAATGACAACAAAAGCTATTATTCCACCTATAATTATAAATCGTTTCTTTCGAATAAGATTTCTATCACGTTTGTATGGTGCAGGTATAGCTCTAATTTCAATAGAATTACTCCGTAATAAGCAATCACATAAAATTTAATAGGAGTGATAAATTCTTTCTCATAGTCTCTATTACATATTTCATATGTTTCGGGAGAATTTAATTCCTTACTTAAGAAAACCTGACACGGATTGTCTTAAAAATTTCGGATTATCTTAACAATATTTATAATTTAAATACCTAAATAGCTTATATATTCAACACGAACAATATCTTTAATTTAAATTAAGAAATTTAATATAATTTATTTAAATGTATTTTTACTTTTAGTAATTTTTTTGTCACTGCTTTAAATCAATATAACTGGAGGTGAGCGAAGAAAACCATGATGAACATTATTCCACAATAAAATTAAAAACAATTCTTTGCCAACCATTATATCTATATATTAAAATATAGATTAATACTTCCTATTAAATTATCTTTCTTGTATACGAAAAATATTAATGTACTAAAATGAATATTTCTCAAAAAAATGGAAAATTTCAAACTATATCTCTTATATATTATTGGGTTGGAAAGAAATTAATGACCGATTTTTGATACGAATTTTTGATTTAATATAAAATAGTAATTACCTTAAAAAAATAATTCAACATTATTTACGTAATATGTTTACTATTCTTTTATAAAATAACAAAAAGTAAACAAAACAATCGATAAATATGGCGGCAAATGTTGTTCAATTTTGTCATATAATATTATATGAATTTGGAAAATAGGGAAATGCCGCCAAAGCAATCAGAAATATCCAAGACATTTACCTTGATGTTCCATCTTAAAGAACCGTTAGAAGTTGGTTTGAAAAATTTCGGTCTGGAAAATATAGTCTCAAAGATGAAGTTGGGAGGAGTCGAAAGGTTGAAGTGAGTGTCGACCAACTTAAGGCCTTGGATGAAGCAACCCAAGATTGACCAGTCGTGAAATGGCCAACAAATTAAAGACCTCACATACAACATTTCAAACTAATTTGAAAAGATTAGGAATTTGTTTAAACGTTTAAGTAAAAATTTAAAATGATTAAGGTCATCGCATGGCAATAGAAAAGGTGTTATTCTTCAGCACAACAACACCCGCCCTCATATGGGCAAATAGACCTGAAAAAATTTAAGACTTTGGGTGGGAAGTCTTTCCACACCTAGTTTATAGTTCTGATGTTGCGCCTTCGAACTACCATTTATATCGAACCCTTTAAAGTAATCTAGATGGAAAAGAACTCGCCGATATAGAAGAGGTCAAATCGGCTATCACTTCATATATTGCGTCTAAACTTGATGAATTCTTCAAACATGGAATTGAAAAGTTGGTCACAAAATGGGAACAATTTATCAAAAATAATGGACAATATATAATTCATTAATTCTTTATATCTGAATAATTATTAATTAATTAATTTTTTTAAAATTTTCGGACATTAATTTCTTTCCAAACCAATATTATATAAACAAATATTGATATAAAAACTTTTTTAAATTTTTTATGATAATTATAATTTTAATTATATGGTTGAATAAAAAATATATCAATAAAATAAATATATTATATAAAGTTTATCTAATTTAATTTATTATATTAAAATATTAATTATATCAAAGAAACCTATAAATTTTAAAGATTAAATATAAATGATAATTTATATTCTAAATGATTTGGATTAAATATATAAGTTTGATGATTAAATATATAACTAAAAATAAACAAATTTAGCAAAAGTAATCATTTTGAAGTTTAATCAAGTTTACTACTGTTATTATAAATAATAATTTTTGCATGCACTTTAAATAATTAAATCGAAACCTTTTTAGTTAAATTTGGTTGTTTATAAAATTTTAAGGATTTTGAGATTAATATAAACTTAATCAACTGGTAGATAAACAATATTAATGAGGTGTAATGGAGTTTTAATGATAATTACAATTACCTTGTTATTTTGTTGAATATGTGGATCTGTTATGTCGTTATAATGTTCTAGGAATGTTGTCTTGTATTGATATAGGTTATGGCAATATTTGTGATGAGTGTCTAGGTGGCGTTGAATAAGCAAAGTTAATGAGTGGTAATGGAGTTTTAATCATAATAACAATTGATATTTTGTTGAATATGTGGATCTGTTGTGTCGTTTATAATGTATAAGAAATGTGCTTGTTAATTCAATATATTTTTGATCAATAATTTGTTGCCCGTGGTATGTGGCCCCTTCGTATTTTTGGTAAAAGATATGTGTCCTGAGATCCTGTGGTCCTTTGGTTCTGTGGCCCTGAGGTCCGGTAGTCATGTGCTCTTGTGCTCCTGTGGTTCGGTGGTCCTATGCTCTTGTGGTTCCTCCGTATATATCCGGAAATATTGGCATTTTTTTTTAATTTAGACTAGATGATTTTAAATAAATTAGGCATTATTTTTAATAAATAAACTGAACTGATGTTGAGAGACTAACTGTTTCTTCTGCAACAAAATTATCATTAGATTGAAGCAATTATTTTAATTAATCGCTTGATGAAATTATTCTAGGAAATATACGGGCGGGGAAATAACTATTAGTGTATGGTTACACCTAGATTATTTTTGAATGGCTGAACAGATTTTCATTCTGTTTTCAAAAAATTATATAGAATAAATGCACGTTATATAAAATTAATACAAAAAATGTAATAAGAAAATTGTATCAAGATTAAGTTATTTTATTTAGGAAATTCCAAATTTTGAAAAAAATTAGTTTTATTTAATGTAAATTTTACAAATTTGACCCTCAGCAGTCACTTTATTATTGTTTTAATCAAAAAGTGTCCAGCAAAAAAGTTGTTCCATATAAATTATTCTATTGAAATACAGTGAAACTCGTTTATAACAAGCCCGGATATAACACGTCCCCGCTTATAACAAGTTTAAGTAAGGAATGGTTAATATGTTTTACATATAAAACTTATCGGTTATAACAAGTCATAAGAGAAATAATAAAAAAGTTTTTTAAAAATATTTTTGTTTTGTATTATAAACATTGTTTACAAATATTAAATGTAATTGTGTTTTAAGTGTTTACAAAATTATTAATTGTTTTCTTATTATTTCTTGAATTCATTGGAGAAACAAATTTTCAACTCAAGAATATATCAAAACCAGACATTAATTACTGATTTGCCCCTAAAAATTGACTAATAATTAAACTTTGATGCCATTCAATGTATTGTTATTATTAAATTTTAATATTAATATTAAAAAAACATTTAATATTGAGAACGTTTATAACAAGTCCCGGTTATAACAAGTCATTTGTCCGGTCCCGCAGACTTTTTATAAACGGGTTTCACTGTATTACAAAATATTTGGATTAAATACTAGTGTAATTTTTATTAGGGTACTCTATGTGTGTTTGGGTTCAAACCCCTATATTTTAAATTGGCATTACTTCTTTATTTATTAACCGATTTTAATGATCTTTGTATCATTTTAAACAGTTAATCCTTTTTAATCATGATAACTTAAAATATTTGATCGAATAATACTTGTTCATTAATCATTTAAATATTATTAATTAAAATATTAGTTTTTGTTAATTTTCAATAAAAATAAATCTAACTTGGTACAAATTATTTCAAACTTATTTGTAATTACGTGCAATTATTCTAAATTATTATAGTGAAAACAGATTAAAATTCCGTTCAGACATTCAAGATTAATCACCTTTTAACCATATTCTGATTGTTATTTTCTCGACTGTATATAAAGTCGAACCCAAAAAAAAATTTATCGTAACAAACTTACACAAAAATAAGTTGACGTTAACTTGTTTTCTAAATTGCATTTAAATATCTTAATGCGCCACACAAATTAAAATAAAGTAATGGTGTTCAACAATAAATGCAATGTATATCAAATTTATAGGAAAGAGGAAAAAATTCTAAATTTCTAAAATATTTTGCAAATATATCCCTTCAAATATATTGATATTCAAAACATACTTAGGCACAAATTACACTTCGATGATATAGACACACAATTCAATTTAGTTAAGATATTAAAATCAAGTAAAACTTACAAAAATTAGCATAACTTTTCAAAACAAATTTTTAATAATTATAAAATAAATTCACACTTATATATATTTAAGGAAAATATATATTTAGGAATATGTGATGATCCAACTTGTTCAAATTATTGCATTAATAAATTCAAAAATTACAAGAAATGACTTTATTTGGGGTTTTATTATAGGGCAAAATTTTAATTATTATTTTAAATTTAATGATGTTAAAAAATTTAAAGTACATTATTTTTTTCATTTATTTTAAAAAACATGTTGGAATAAACAGAAATAAAATAAATTTATTTATTAAATATTTTTTATTTCAAATAATATACCATATTTCAAAATAATTTATAGTCAAAATGACAGTTTTGCAGAAAATAAATAAAATTACAATATCAATATATATTTATAAAACTAGAGTATTTTTTACTAAATACAAAAAATACTTATTGTAAAAATAATTCTATATATTTTGCTAAATAATATATTTGTACATTAATTTTTAATTCCAATTAATAATTCACAAACAATTTATTTAATCAATTAAGTTTACCTTGCTTATTTGTTTATCTTTTTAAAATAAATTATTGAATGCCATCAGTATTAAAACTAATAAATTTAAATAAACCTTCTCCGTCAATATTAATTCATTCAATCTATGTCCGTATTAACATTTCATTTGTGTTAATGATAGTTTTTGGATTTCATCACTTGAAGCGCTTTATTATGATTAGATTCTAGGAATGTGTGTCGTTGCTCACGAAAGTTAGCTGCTTTTAGATTATAGACGCTGGTTTTGGGTAATCAAGTTATAAATATAAAAAGATAAGATTATAGTCTCCTTATAAAGTGTACTAAAAGGACGTTTAAATTATAAAAATTATAGAAAGGTTGACATTTATTATTTTCAAATTTTGAACATATTTCTCATTTATTGTAAGAAATTTGGATTCAATTTTAATCTGAATTGAGGAAATGATACATAATAAAATGCCAAAAAATATAGACAATTTGGAAATCATTCTAAAGAATTTATTAAATTGTGAGAGTAAGAGATTTAGTTGTAAATTTATATTTTATTAAATTTATTGAATTATATTGTTAATTTTACACTACATTTACATAGTAAGTGGAGGATATATAATTATTTTGCACCCAACAAATCAATCTTCTTTTAATGAAGCGCTTAAAATTTATTTACCCACTTTACCTTTACTTTACCTACCCACTCTACCAGCCAAACCCTATATTCTACATACCCACACATACTATGCAGGCTCAATCACCCAACTTACAATCAAAAATATCCAATATACGCGTGTGATATTCAGTGCTTAAAATTAAACTAAAAAGGTTATGTTCTTTATTGAGAACAAATTTTTTTGTAAAATTCAAATTTATTCAATTGATAGGAACGGAGGGAAGTGTAAGCTATGGAAACTAAAATATTTGTTCAAAAATTTTATCAAGCTCATATTATTACTCCTCACTAAATTTAACTATAAAAGAAATTATTAAAATATTATATAACAAAATAAAATATTTTGAAAAATGCTCGAAAATTTTATGCTTATGGTTTTGCCCTCAAACAATGTTTTTGAATATAAATTGTGTCTAATTTTTAAATTCTAAATAAGTTAAATAAAATATTTTTATATAATTAGAAATATATAACATGAATTTTTGTCTACAAGAAATCATTCAACATTAAACACAATCAGCATAGTTGAAGTGTGTTTTTAAAATACCCTTTTAGAAACTAAATTTTGGAAATACCCCTTCTGGACCATTGAAACTTTTAAAATTACGTATATAAACAAGCAATAGTTTTGAAGAAGTTGTTTTTTGAACAGAGGAAAGTAATACACCCTGGAACGACCGCTTTAGCCTTCTAAGGTGTATAAACTTTAGTAAACATATTTATTTACATTGTCTAGAATTATGTCTGAATTTAGGTAATATATTATTTTAATTATTTAATTCAATAAAATATTGCACTGAATTCATACTTATTAAGTATATCCATCAGTAACTGCGATAAATAATTTTTACTAGCCTTTAATTGAACATGATAGTGGCTAAATAGTAAATAAATCATATTAGTCTAATGGTTTGGCAATGTGTCCAAGAGTAAAATGATAAACTTAATAAATTGAAATACCATTTATTAGGAAATATATCATTAATTCCATTTAGTATCGCATGTATTTCCACTAAACAAGCTGATTAAACCAAGCCTGGTCATTAGCAAAATAAACAATTAAGAAATATTATTAAATTTCCTTGATGTTGGCTTCTCTGAAGTTAAGCAAATGTTAAACGGGATCGAAGTCATAAATATAACCAAATATTTTTCCTAAAAATTATCGATAAATATTTGATAATAAAATTTAAAACTAATCATATTTAAAGTCAAAATTTAAGTAAAATAGCGAATATATATTAAAATTTTCGTTTCAAAGTTAAAATTAATTTGAAAAATGGAGACTTTCTAAGGATTTCGCCGCTTAACATGTTTCATATAATTGGATTTGAATTTTTGTATTAAAAAATTTGTTAACAAAAATAACAATTAGATTATGAAAAGGGAAATAACGCATTAAATGGAAATAAAATACTATTTATAAGTCATTTGAAATTTATATGAAATTATAATCGGTTTTATTTGAAGATAAAAATTAAAATTAAGAGACGATTTATAACATCGATAAGAAATTTTAAGTTTTATAAAATATTGTTATTTTTATTATTATCAAATTATACCTTTTTATTATGTTTTTCAAGAGACTTCAATCGTTTCAAACGTGTCTGAGTGTTTTGAAAGACAGTCAGTGTTTGGTCGAACTCTCAAAATAGATCGAATTTTCTTGAAAATTATTTTCTCTATACCTCTGTTGAATGTGTTGTATGTCATTGTTCACACCAACCCAGATGAGTTTTGAAAAATTACCATTAAATTTTAGATTAAATTTGAATATAATAATTAAAATAATTAAAATAAAATCTAAATTAGAAAACATATATTAAAGCACATTCTGGGAAAACGAGTTTTAAGGCAAACTCACAAACAATTAAAGCAAATAAATACTTGTCTGTCAATAAGATGAATCGACTTATATGAGTAACTATTAATTTGATTTATTTTAAACAAATTATAGTTAATTTATTTTTCCTGACTTTTTATTGAACTTATGATTCGTTTAATTTTCAAATCACTTCACATAAAAATATGTTTGTTTTTTATATTATTTTATGAAATATAAACCTATGTAATTTATTCCCCTTAACAATTAATTTAAGGGTTAAAATATCATTTTCCAACAATTATTTTGAAAAAGAATTTAATTTAAGACTTTGATTCGTATTTAAAACAAAAATATTTGATATTGAAATAAACGATTTATATTTGCATAAAAGAGAATAAAATTTGAAATAAATGAAGCAATTATTGACATAATATACTTTTTTTATTTACGAATTAAATAAACAAATTTATAATCTTGTAAAGTTTTCTTATGAACAGGAATAAAATAAATTATTGTCTTATCAGTTTCATTATTTTTTTCTCCTAAATAATTTCATAGTTTAAAGGTTCATGTTCATATAAATCTTTTCCAAGGTTAAACTATGCTTATAATTTTCTAATTAGGACAAAATTTATCTAATTAAAATTTAAAATGTCAAACTTTCTTAGCAAATTTAACCAAATCGATTGACAATTCGTCAAATATATGAAAACTATCTTATGCATTTTAGGCTTACCATAAAGACGAAGATCTTCTATAAGACCTTATAAAACTGAAAGTTTAAAATCATTATTTCACTTAATTGAACAACTTATTATAACCAAATTATGAGTCAAATGATCCTAATGATTTGTTTAAGATTTATAAAATATAATAACATAGTAACTCACCTTTGTTATTTGTGTTTATTTACTTGTGATGACGTTTCCTTTATTAAATAGTTTTTTTATTTTTAAAAAATGAGTAATTTATTGATTCAATGTTTTATTTCTGCAAAATCAAATATATAGGGTATTCCACCTAAGACCCATCCATTTTTGAAACCATATATTTCCTTAACCATTAGTCCTATTATCATGATACTTGCATATTATTGTTAGGCTAATGTAATAATATTTTTCTATTTATGGAAATTATCTCTTCAATAATAATTTACCACTATAGAAATTTGCTTGAAAAATTTAACTTAATTTATTATTATGAAAGTCAATGGGCCGAAATTTTTTAAATATGATATTTTTATTGTGCAACCAATGATCAATATAATTATCAAAAAAAATTTTGAAAATATCTTTATTTTTGCTAGGTGAACTTTGATTTTTGAAATCATGTTTTTCATGGGTCTCAATGATGTTTAATGAAATTTTTCTCTATTTTCGATAAAAAATTTGTTTATTCGTTTTATGGTGTTTAAGTTATTAATTAATTTATTCATAAGTATTATTTTTATTGAAAATAGAAGAAGAATTTCATTAAACATCATTGAGACCCATGAAAAACATGATATCAAAAATCAAAGTTCACCTAGCAAAATTAAAGATATTTTCAAAATTTTTTTTAATAATTATATTTAGCATTGGTTGCACAATAAAAATATCATATTTAAAAAATTTCGGCCCATTGAATTTAATAATAATAATTTGAGTTAAATTTTTTAATCAAATTTCTATAGTGGTAAATTATTATTGAAGAGATAATTTCCATATAAGAAAAATATTTTTACATTAGCCTAAAAATAATATGCAAGTACCATGATAATAGTTCTAATGGTTAAGGAAATATAGGGTTTCAAAAATGGATATGTCTTAGGTGGAAAACCCTATATATTATTGTAAATCAATAGATTCTCTGATTATTGTTTATTAAATAAACTATAAATTATTTCATAAATAAAGAAATGAACTTGATAATTTTAAAGAAATGCCTTATCGTAAATAAAAGATTTCTTGTTTAAAAAATTTTATATAAGGCAAGATTATTTACTTGGAATGATATGAAATTACTTTAAATAGACAAAACATACTCTTATTTTTTTCTAGAACATATTTGTTAATCATTTAATAAAGAATCCAATTCATTATTTCATATTTGTTGAAAAATTAAATTAATTAATCATGTGTTATGTTTATAATATTTTATTAGATATTTTAAAAGATTTGAAATGAATAATCTTTGTGATAAATTTTTACTTCAAACACAGAAACATTATTTATATAAAATGTTATTATATACTAATATCCTAAATAAGGAAAGCATTTATGAGTAAATTTAATTAGAATTTATATAATACTTTTAACGGATTTTACTTCTTTTACTAAACGCAAGAATATATCAGCTATATAATAAAATACAGTTTATTCTTGGTATGATAAACTAAAAAGTAAAAACTAATCAAACAAATTATATTAAATTAGAGATGACTTATACTCAATTGTTATCTATATCTAAAATAATTTTCACAAATTCAAAAGTAGCTCTTAACAAAATAAAAGTGTATTCTCAATTTATTGCATGAGCATTTAATAAACAGAGTACGCACGATATTTCTCACAGATCCCTTTAAACGTCACGCTTGATCAACAAAATCAAAAATTATAAATTAGAGAATAATTATATCATTTAAAAAGTGATTTAATTTGAAAGCTGTGTATATGGCCTCTAATCTGAAAGTGATGCGAATCAAAATCAAAACACTCAGCAGTCAGGGAATAACTCCGTATAGTATTGGGAAAACTTTAGACATTAGTCATAATACGACTCAAAAATGGTTAGAATCTGATAATATTCACCATCACTACTAAGCCATAAAAGACACTAAACTAACCCCAAATATAAAGATCTGCATAACCGAAAAAATGAGAGAATCGAGGCCTCAATAGGAAGGTGTGTTTAAGCACTTAATTTGTGTAATGACTACAAAAACGCAATAAAACTATTTCTAAAACTCTGGTCAGAAAATATGTGCGCTAGACTTCATGGGGTGAAATCGTTCGAAGACTGAAGAGAAAACCTTTAATAAGTGAAAAAATATTAAATACCTCCTTTTGTTTGCACTTTATTCTCAAAAGGAATGGTTTTGTGATAAGATCCGACGCGGGATAACACTTCCGGAAAACATCTTATGGGCCAGTGAATCAATAGTTGAATTGAATCCAAAGCCAAATCCATAAATTTGAAGAAAAAGGACATCAAAAGATAAGGTTCCGGTGGTCGGTATCTCAAAATTCCCGCTAAAAATTATGATCGCAGGAGGTATGACATCTCAAAGGTAACAGAATTATACAGTCGTTATCAATATAGGGGGGAATAATTCTTAAAAGGGGAATACTAATTTAAGTATATTAGAGTGGGAATTTTGATATCAAATTTTAAACACTTATTCAAAGGATATTCTTGTTTAGAAAATATCCAAAATTTGAAGATCACCATGAAAATTTTAAAAATTTACGGATTTTTGTAAAATATGTCAAAAACCAGTTAAATTTCATAAATTCCCCTAATTAAATTATTTATTAATCATTTTCAATTAATTTTTAATAAAGGAAATTTTATTTATTTAATTGACACTAAGATCATTAAATTCGGTGAAGAAATAATAATTTTATGTTAATTTGTATATTAAAATTTGAATAATAAATTAAAAATTAAA
>JAQFZM010002330.1:0-14060 GCA_034695785.1 Galumna obvia | reverse complement strand
CGGAGCAGTGCTTACGCATCTCTGATCGAAAGCAAGTCTCACAACGATAGCGGGAGTGCATAACTCAACACTATTCGCGGTCGTGCACATCCCTAAGGCCAAGCCTGAGTGACCCAGGCTTAAAGCAGAAAACAAAAGTTAAACATACCCAAAATAAAACAATAAGTAACCGAATGTGTGAACAGATACAGTCCTTAATGTGTCCTATGATTTGATCAAAACCTATTTTCATTTTATTTAAAATCAAAGAAAATGAAATAAAATTAAAGTAAATCAAATTAAAATCAAAATTTAAAATTAACAAAAACAAATCCAAACAATTGTCTCATTTATTCCTCAAATAAGTGAGACAATTGTTTTATTCAAAATAAATCCAATAACAACAATAGTGCCGGCTTCCTTTGACCTCAATTCGCGTCTTCACCGACGGCTCGTATTACAATTAAAACATTTAATTATTTATTTTTCGAAACTTTGTTTATTATAGAACCGCCGTCGGGAGTGAGACCAACATTTGAGGCCAACTTTTGTGGACAACATTTCCACACACAAACACTATACAAAAATTTAGAGCAAAAACACATCGAAACTCATGAAAAGAAACGCTTAAAAATAAAATGCTTTTACTGTTGAGAGCAATGCATTGAGTGCGGCACTGACATCAGTGCCGCGCATTGCTCTCAGGGCGGCCAATGAGAGTGTCGTATTGCCTGCAGACCGGCACTGTTGCTAAGGATGTCAGCAGGCGTTGCGCTGACATCAGTAATGCATTGCTTTAAGGGGGCCAATAAGAGAGTCGCATTGTTCTCAGTGCGGCATTGATAGTAGCGTTGCACTGCTATCAGTGCGGCGTTCTTATCAATGTTTTCTCACGAAAAGAAGCGGCGCTCATCCATTATAGGTTCAGTTTTAGTTAACGTTATTTCATAGCTTTAACAGTGAGCGGCACATACACTCATTATGCTTAAGTTAAGGGAGCGGCACATATACTTTTTAGGCCTATATGCAATGAGCGGCACATACACACAATAAGCTAACCCATAGTGAGCGGCACATTCCCTCATTAAGGCTGTATTAACTGAACACCACCACATTTAAGAATACTGTGCACTGATCAAAACAACACCTGTTATGTGTGCATTGATTTGTACAACACCTGAGGTATGTGTGCACTGATCAGCACAATACCTCTGGTCTGTGTGCATTCATTTGTACAACACCTGAAGTATGTGTGCACTGATCAGCACAATATCTCTGGACTGTGTGCACTCATTTGTGCAACACCTGAGGTATGTGTGCACTGATCAGCACAATACCTCTGGTTTGTGTGCACTGATTTGTACAACACCTGAGGTATGTGTGCACTGATCAGCACAATACTTCTGGTCTGTGTGCACTCATTTGTACAACACCTGAGGTATGTGTGCACTGATCAGCACAATACCTCTGGTCTGTGTGCACTCATTTATACAACACCTGAGGTATGTGTGCACTGATCAGCACAATACCTCTGGTCTGTGTGCACTCATTTGTACAACACCTGAGGTATGTGTGCACTGATCAGCACAATACCTCAAGTTGGGTTTGACGAATCAACGCTTTCACTAACACTGCAATTACAATTTTTGCCGATTAAATCAAAGGCCTGACGCATTGCTCTTTGATTTACAAAACTACAACAGTAATATATATACGAGAAAACTCATTGTTAATAAAAGTACATTACAATTACTGACCCTTAGATGAGAGACTAGTGGAGTCTCAACTTACTTGACATCAATGATTAAAGACATCACTTCTGTCAAAAACATCTAATTTTTTTTAAAGTTTTCCTATTAGTTTTGTTATTGTATAACTTCTTTCAAACTCTAAAATAAAAAGGAGTCAGTATATACTTTCAAATAAGATACCTTGGTTATGTATGATCGGGCGGGTGGCAGTGGACAACCTTTGTGGACAACATACGCGACACCAATTGACACAAAATTTAGAGAGTAATCACAACTTAACACTTAAAGAATATTTAGAAAATGAGTATATTTTTGTATTGACTGCTATGCACTCAGTGCCGCACTGTTATCAGTGTTATCAGTGCGGCACTGATATCAGTCCGCTCTCCTACACTTGTTTCTTACGAAAAATTTTCTCACGTATTTGACATTTCAGTGATAAAAATTATCACTAAATTAAAGGTTTGGAGCTGTCAATCATTGATTAGAATTAGAGATTGATTAGTAATATTTTCATAACTTATTATTAATGAAGAACGATAGGCAATAATAGTTGCTTATCATTACATGACAATAGTTTCAAACGCTTCAGTACTTTTTAATGAGAAATTAATCAAGAAAATAATAAAAAACAAAATTTATTACCAGTTAATTAGATAAAAATTTTGTTGACATACAAATTATCCCTCCAAGACATAAAAATAAAATGAAAAGTAAAAAACCATTAAAATATAATTTAAAAAGTATATAAAAAATTGAAATACAATTTAAAAAAGTAATAAATTTAAAAAGAAATATAAAAAAATTAATTAAAAATAAAAAAAATAATTAATAAAACAATTATTATTGCGGTATAACAAGAGGGGTAACATTCGGTATAATATCCAGTTTTGTTTTATACATCATAATTTCTGATGTACGGCGATCCAAAGCGTTTATTGTTAAATTTTGGTTTAATGCTAGTGCACTTCTTACAATAAAATCCATCAATTTGTAATATATCATCGGTCTAACTTTAAGCGTTATGATAACAAAACTGAAATCTAAATAAAATTAGAAATAAATGATTAAAAATATATATTTTATTATGAAATTACAAACCATTTGATTCAGTTAAAATAAAGTGGTTATTATTATCATTATGTCTTAGCTTAAAACGTTCTTGAATACTAGTGATGTCTTGAGTGTTTGGAGTTAAGAAAATAGTTGGGAAATCAGCTTCGGCACAGTATTTTAAATTAGTTAAATTATTCCATTTGATTTCCAAATCTAACTTAGGAGAGTTAGGACTAATTTGTTTTATTTTCTTAGCTGAAATATGTGTGTTTGATATATAAACTCGGTCCAATTTTGTACCATATGTTCCAAGCGCAATACCTTCACATCTAAACCAAACTTTACCATTTTTTATAATTAATTCTGTTGATTGTTTAAATTTCTCAAGCTCAGATCCTAGATACTCGAGACAATTATGGATAGCTGGATTTATTTTAATTTTGCATACAGAACACCATGGAAATTGACAAAGGATCAAATGTGCGGAGAGGGATCCATATCTCATCACTTCAGGACATCCTTCATTGTTACATTTAACCATCAAGTCTTCAATAATATTAATTGCTAACAAATTTCGGTAAAATTTTATATTGCTGATAAATAAAATTGCGGTATTCGGTGGTTCGGTTAAATCCTCAATTTCTAATGATGTATTAAAAACTTTCCTACATAAAGGACAATTCTTTGGGTTAGTTTCTTCCCGAATTATCTCTTCTAAACATGATCTACAAAAGGTATGGACACATTCAGCTGTCAACGGTGCGTCAAATATTTCAAGACATATTGTACATGTTAAATTAGTTCTCAAAATATCTATTAATGTTACAAATTTTCCAGAATCAATCCCCATTTTTTATGCGAATTATCTGTTTGAAAATAAACATAAAATTTTATTTATTTCTTAAACTTTGAAACCTCTATAACTAAACTGTGTCGGGAAAATAGAAAAAATTTTCGAGATAAAGAGGTTAGATGATATATAGAATAACATATGGTATGTTATTTTAAAATGATTATAGATTAAATTATTCTTTAATAAACACTTATTTTTTTAAAAATAATAATCTATTAGCATGAATTTAAAGTTTTATATTTAAAGTCAATCAAAGTATTCTTAACATTATTTATGTCAAATTTATGGAATTTTTGAATGAGTGAATTAATTTGATGACCTTCTTTTAACCCTGTCTAATTACTTAATTCAATAATAAGCTAATATTTACATATTTTATTCATTTTTCTTGAATTTCGATTAATTGTTTTAATCATATAATTGTCATTTTGTAATTTTCTTAAAAGTGAGCTTGAAATAATATATTTTCATAAATTGATCTTGGTTAAACTATTTATGATTATTATTTTTAATAGAACAATTTTCCTTTCAAAAACGCAATTCTTTTGACTTTTTGGTATATGTAGAACATTAGTTAACTTTATATTAAAAATACAATTAATTTTGATATTAAATAGTTATTATTAAAATTTACTAAAAATTTTTATAAATTTAGTCATTTTCTTAGTTATAGAGGTTTTACGCAAGCTATATGTTTAGATCCTTCCAGTCGAGTTATGAGATGTAGAGGTTTATCAGATATAGGTATAGAGATACTTAGATATAGAGGTTTTTATGTACTAAATTAACGATTTTAAAAAATTAAAATTAATATAATAAAAATTTAAAAATTATTATTGTATTCTTAATTTTTATGTGTTCTAATAATCAAAACGTCAAATATGAAGTAGGTTTCTTATTAAACCCTGATTCTAATAAATATTTTTGAAAATATAACCCTCCCCATCTCATGAGAAAATAGGGGGAAAATAAGTCTAAAATTTTTATCAAAAAGAGATAAAACTAAGAAAAATATAAGAAAAAAGCTGAAAATATAAATTTAAATAATATCAATATTTAATAAAAATGAATAAAAATATATAGTTCTTTAATAAAATTTGATGAATTTTTGTTTTCAAATTTTGAAATGCGTTTTTTCAAATATTTTTGTTTTTTTTGCATCAATGAGTTAAAATATTGCTTGATTAAATAATCTACATTGGAAAACTGATAAAAAACGGTTTTATTCGCTTTAAAACAATTTTGGATCATTTTTAAAATAAATCCTTATACCCCTTTCAGTTAAAATTGATGGTTTATTAATTTTAGATATTATTTTTTTAACTGTAAATATGGTTTTGTCTGGATTTTATAAATCTTAAAAATTATCTCATTATTTTGAATAATTACAAAATAATGGTATTTTATAGCTCAAGCTATGTAGCTCAAAAGTAAGCAAGATAGAAATTTGAAATAATTCTTATTTTAAACTATTAAAAATTTTATTCTATACGTGTTTTGGGATTTTGAGATTATCTCAATTAATAACAAAATAACGAAGAAAACTCAAAAATTTTTGAAAATTTGAAAAGCATTTAAGATAATCTATCATGCCAAATTAGTTGCAAATCGCAAAAAATGTTAAGGACATTAAGCTCTATAAGATTAATGTAATTTGGTTTTCTATATTAATTGATTATAATTTTATAAAGGTTAATATGAGTTACTATAGAAAAAAAGCCAACAATTATCAATAATATATAATTAATCTTTTGAAATAGTTTGGTATTGGACTTCACTATAAATTGATTAAGGATAAAACTAGTTAACTTAGCAAGCAAATTTTCAGGAATCTTATAAAAATTATAGTCCTTTACAATTGATGCGATTTGTAACGAATTTGGCATGATAGGTTTCTCTTAAATGCTTTTAAAATTTTCAAAAATTTTTGAGTTTTCTTCGTTATTTTGTTATTAATTGAGATATTCTCAAAAATCCCAAAACATGTGTCTACTAAATTTTTAGTATTTTAAAATAAGACTTATTTCAAATTTCTATCTAGCTTACTCTTTGAGCTACATAACTTGAGCTATAAAATGCCATTATTTGTAATTATTCAAGAAAATGAGAAAATTTTTAAGATTTATAAAATCCAGATAAAACCATATTTGCAGTTGAAAAATAAATGTGATCTGGCTTGTGTAAAAGAATTTATAGCTAAAAATCGTTTAGAGGATGTTTTATCCGCAACTTTATATCTTATTTGATTATTTGGTATAAGTATTTTTCATTTTTTGTTGAATAAAATTTTAATGATATAATAGTATTTTATTTTTTATAAAATAAAAATTTGAGAATTAAAATAAAATTTTGTTGTTAAAGCTATTCTTTGGTAAAAGTTTTATGATATTGATATCATTGACAATTTTGGATTAAATATTTTTGTGAATTATATAAATTTTAAATTTTATCAGTGTTTAAAAATATTAATATTTTTTAATAATTTTCTAATTTATATAATTGTTTAAGCACCTTGTTATGACTTTGTATGTTATGATTATCTGTGTTTTATCAAAATAAACTGATAGATTGTTAGGTTTGCTATACCTTTGAATGTTAAATTCTTTATCTGTAATAAAGTTGTGTATTTTGAATATCTGTATGTTATGAAAAAATTTAATAGCAATTTTATCATTAAAATCTGTATATGTATTTTACTGTAAGGTCTGACATAAAGCATCAAATATCGAGTTATATAATATTGTATATAAAAGAAATACTTTCATTATTGTGCTTTTCTTATTTTTAAATTTAAAATATTTGTTATTTAAAATAAAATTAAGTAAATTTAATAAACAAAAAAACTAATCAATTGATTCGAAAACTAAAACCTTGGATAACATTAATCAAATATCAATAAAATCAGACAAAATAACTAATTATAGAAAAATTATATTAATATTAAGTAATTGTAAATGATTCTTTATCTAATGATAAAATGAATTAAAATTGCTTTTTTTGCCTGTTGTGAACATTGTTTGTTATTAAAAAGTTTCTCCCTATTCATAAAAGACAGCTTCTACTGTATTTCTATTTTTTTAATTAATAAATATGTTTTTCTATTTTATATTTTGATAGTTTTTGTTGTTATAAATATTTCATATTTTTACTAAATTTTTTTTATATAAATAAAAATCTGACGGAGTGGTTGTATATGTTCCGATGAGCTAGAATATTTTTTGACACTTTGTTAGATTCATGATGAAATCTTTTTTAAAAATATGAAATCAAATTATGCTAACAACCTGTATCTTGGCCTAAAAAAAGTAAGGTGAAAATTGACAGGAACAAGATTAAAATTTTTTTTATAAAAGCTTTAAAGTTGAACTTGAACAAATTGACTAGAAAAGTTTAATATAAAACCGCAATAGAAAAATAAAAATCAAGTAATGAATAAACACATATAGAAATCATATAGTGATTTTACAAACAATTTGTGATTACTCATCAAAATTGGTAATTGCTAATCTTCTTGTTAAATTTAGTTTAAAGGTTTTGAGTAAGTATTAAATATTAAACAAATAGAAATATTCATCTTCCTGCCAAATTTCACAATACTTTTTTGGGCAGGAATAATGATCGTTGGTATAATTTGATTTCAGATGTTAATATATATTTCATTATGAATCCAACAAGGTATCACACAATTCTTTAGGTTATCGGAAGATATTCAACCTTCTCAAGTGAGATTAAATTTAACTTAAAATTTTAACTGTAAATCAGTTTGATTTTTTTTGTAAATAACTTTTATTTTTGATAATTTTAAAATTTTTTTTCTAGATTAAACAAAGATCTAAAATATTGAAAAATTATAGTATTTTGCAAAAATCAAATTCCTAATTTTTCCTAGTTTTAAATTTTCTCTGAGTAATTATTTTTAAATTTTCCGATTTTATTACTGATTTAGGTATTTTAATCTATGAAGTGTCTTAATTACAATATATAAAATTAAATCTCGATTATACTATTTTATTTATGAAATTCATTAACTTAAACTACCTATATTAAATTTGTAAAAATTATTAGTGATAATTTCTCTATAATATGTGAGTGTAATTAATCCTTTTAAAATAACATCTAATAATTTTATTTCAAAAAACTTAAATGTCTCTCACAAATCAATTGTTAAATCTTTTAATTTTATTTTAACGGAGTTTTTCAATTTATCTTAATTTGTTTTTAGTCTATAAAATATAAATTCAATATTTTTCTCGCAAGAGATTGAGTTTAATTAATCAATAAGAAACATTTTTAAACTAGGGTAATAACCAAGCTCATGTTTAAATTTTTATTATAAAATTATACAGTTTCAATCGTTAATTTTAAATAAACATTAATTTTAACTCAAAACCAAAAACCCCTTTTCCATAGAGAATAATGTTTAAATATTACCGATAATTTTTAAACAACCAATTATTTTAAAAAACCGTTAAATTTAATCGAATGTGAAAACCAAATCTTAATGAAATTAATATAAAATTTGACTAGCTAACAAAAAAAAATTATTATCAATAGTTTTAAATAAACTTCAAAAGCGTAAAATAAAAATTATATTAAAGAAATTCTTCCAAAATTTTGGAAAGATATTTATGTTTTGTTTAATAAAATTGTTTGATAAATTGAAAAAGATTAAAAATATAATCTTAGAAAATTTATAAAACTATTGTAAACTTTTAAAATGATGTTAAATTAAAATAAGTTTTAAATTAATGGTAATTTAATTTTTTATTAAATTATAAATCATTAAAAATAAATCAAACATAAACCTATAAAAAAAACTATTTATTTAACAAAAGTTTATTAATTGTCAATAAAATCGTTTATACAGGTATTTAAATAGCCATTCATTCTTTCAACCAATAAATTTAACTAATACAATAAATTACTTCTGAAATTTCGACAATGAATTATTTTGATAAAATCTACAAAATATTTTCAGATAATATAATCTTAGAAAATACGGTCTGGGTTTCGAAAAAACTCAAATTAAATTGAGTTTAGTATCATTTTGAAAGCTTATATCAAGTAGATTCTATATCTAAGATATTTGAAATTGTTTCCTTCAAAATTAAATTAAGCTCATATCTGGAAAGTATTTTTGCAAATTTATATATACACAAAAGGCTTTGTGTACTACACTTTTTAATATAATTTTTAATATGAAATAAATATTTATAGCTAACCATAAAATCACTCTATAACTAGCATTTTGTTAAAATAATATTAGATCAATATATTCATAAATACAGTTAGCGCTCGATTTAACAGGTCTCGATATAAGCAGTTTTCGGTTTAACTAAGAATTTTTAATAAACTATTAGTGGTTTAATGTTAAACAAGCTTATTTTAACCAAATTCAATTTAACAAGATATTTTGTCATCACCAAACATCTGGTTAAATCAAATTATTTTATCACGCATAATGTATTGAAAATTAAACACTGTTCATTCAAGAACAGTTTCAAATAATTCAAAATTATCTCCACTTTTTCCATCCCCATTCATTATAAAAATGAGTTCATAATCAGGAGAACTATTTTTTGGAAAAATAAATGCTTAATTAGTAATTTTCTAAAAACTAATAAGGATCTTAATTTTTAACAAGCTCAATTTAACAAAATTCAATTTAACCAGACATTTTGTCATCACCAAACATATGGTTAAATCAAATTATATTATCAAACATCTCTATTGATTTTATATGAGTTTATACATAAGTTGATTATTTCACACTTTCTATATAATATTATTTATTGATAATCATCTTGCTAAAGTTTAAAATTATTCGTATTTTTGAAAGCTTTTTAAAGAAAGCTTTCAAAGATTTTGACCATGGTTATTTGGTGGTTAGAGTGTTCATACGAACATTTTGATTTCAGATTAAGATTCAGTTTGACTTAAAGATTTTAACCATGGTCTTTTTTATCAAATTCCATCAGCCTGTAGGGGGCATTTCCAAGTTAATTCAAAGTTATTTCCTCATTTTTTTATACGTTTTCATTATAACCCTGTAGCCAAAATTTTGAGAACAATTTTTTCTGGCAATCAATTAGTGGATTAGTAAATATTTTTACTTTTAGATGAGTTGAACATTTCATAATCAGCATTACAGCATTGATTATTTATCGCTTATCTGCTACATTATAAAATAATTTAATTATTAAAAATGAATATGAAGTAAATTTGAATTATTTAAAATAGTTTTTTTTCAATTAAAGAATTTCATAAATCGAATTATTTTTTTAAAAATAAAATCGAATTCAGCTGTATTATCAAATATAATTTATTGAAAATTGAGCAAAAATTTTTTGCAAGCTAAAAATTTCAAACTACTTTCTATTTCTAAACATTACAAGAAAAGAGAGACTTTAATTAATAAGTTTTTCAGATAAGTTATAATTTTTAACTTTTCAAATATTTTTTTAATATAAAACTAAAATTTTTCAAGGTAAAATTTAAAAAAATATATTTATGCGGCAAATTAAGAGTTTATTTTAATTTTCATTTTTTTTAATTTTATAAAAAAAATTATCATTTTTTCCAATAAAAAGTTTTTTCACTAAAATCAGTTTTTTAATGTTATTTTTATTTTATTTTTTAATAGAATAAATCTAATTTCACTTAAGAGGATAAAAAGTAATGTACGTAATAAAAGGTAGTTTTATTATATGTATTACTTAAGTACCTCTTTGATTCTATTTTTTCTACAATTTTTTCTAAAATTTATTGTTATTTTTGAAAATTTTAATAATAACTATATTATATCTAATTTATGTGTTTGTAATAATAAGTTAACTTATTTTCTAAAAATGCTAAAAAAGTCAAAGGAATTTCATTTTTTAATAAGAAAAATTGTACAATTTTATATAGTAATAGTTAATTCATGCCATTTTTGTTAACGTAGGTTTTTATAAACTAGATAGGTTTTGTGAATTTAGGCTAGAATTTTATAACCGCTAACTTAGAAATAATGTTAAAATTATTCCCATTTTATATTAACTCAATTTTTTGTGAAAACTTTGTTTTTATGAATATATGAACCAATCCTTTCTATATAATTCTATATTAAAATAAGTTCATTTTTAATAACTAAAATTTTGACAAAAAGATTATGTAAGAAGTATATGAAAATCAAAACCAAACCGATATTAAGATAGGGATTCAGGTGATGTCTTAGAGGAAACGAAATTTACAGAAAATGATGCGTTTAAATGTTCAAATCAATTACAAAAATATTTTTTGAAAAAAAATATTATTCGTTTGATGACTATTTTTTTCACAAATTCATCAGAAAATTATTGATAATAGGTTTAAATCCTTTAAACTAATAAAAATTAGAGATTTTTTTGAAGATAGCCTTATAGTATTCTTTGTATTAATTTTTATTCAATTTTCTAAAAAGCTACCGTTTTTTATGAAAAAGATAGTTTTTTGTGAATATAATAGTCTGCACGGCTGTTAATAAAAAAGAAGGTGGAGCGTAGTTTAACCAAGATCAACTTATATAAATATTTTTATTTCAAGCTCAACTTTTAAGAAATATGAGAATTATATGATAAGAAAAATTAATCGAAATTCAGGAAAAACGCATAAAAAGTGTAAATATTAGTGAATAAAAGAATTGATCATCAAGTTTATTCACTCATTTAGATATTCCTGAAATTTAATCATAAATCATATAAAGAATGCTTTGATTGACTTTAAAACAGAAAAATTTAAATTCCGTTATCATTTTTATATAATGAAGAATTACTAGCTTGGTGATTGCACAATATATTTCATTACATAATTATTAAATTGTTCTGTTATCAGCCAACCATTATAAAATATGTAATGAAATTTATCGCGATTTTTTCCATAGAAAACTGATTCTAACACTTTTATTTCTTATTTTTTAATATTTGTAAAACCGATTTTGAATTTTTTCCACTAATAATCAGAAACAGTAAAAAATTATGCCAAAATCAAGTTTCATTTAAAAATGCTTATAAAAGAAACATGGATAAATAAATAATAATTTTATTAATTTATTTTATTTTGAGTTAAATTCTATTTTATTGGTGGTAGCTTTTATAATTAATTATTTTTAATTGATATTAAAATTTTTCTACTTTCATTTTGATAAGGCGGTATAAAAATTAGGTTGATTGTGTTGAAGATTTGATTTTTAGGAAATTATCGATTTCTTTATGCGATATACTTTTCTCTTCGCGGTGCTAATTTTCAAGTGTTAAATGCTTAAAATAAAAACGACTGTATTATAGAAAAGTAGCGAATATCAAGCGGTTCATAATTATTAAATGCTTCAAACGTAGAGATTGAGTCAAATAGAGTTCTGTTGACTAAATCCAGTTAATGATAATCTATAAGTGAGAGCTATTGATTTATAATTATTCAATGATTCAGTGATAGAACTGTAAGTTATTTCAAATAAAGTCCAAATCTTGAGTTGAAATAAGTGCTTGAGTGTTGAAATATTATTAAAAATAGTAATAATTTCATTAAAATTTATATCAGAAGAGAAACCAATTTTAAAGAATTAAAGCCTTTTGTTGTTTTCAATGAAATTCTGAAAATATATCGAATTATTTTGTGTAACATATGTCTGGACGCTTATTATATTATTTATGGGAATCCAATCATTCAAATACAGTCATTAATAATCAATAATAGGTTTTATATATAAATTCTCGACAAAAGTCAATGATTTTAAATCCTGTTTACAGTATTTGTATTAATTTAAACGAGGAGTAAAGGTCTTTGAATTGATATTTTTTGATTAATTTATTCCACAAAATTTCATCAAAATTCAAACCAGAATTTAATTCAATAAAAATATTGCAGTATTTGTCGTTCAGTGAAACCAATTCTTCAGAGGCTTGTAATGACTGTCCATATGATCAAATGACAACAATTTTAATATTCAGACACTTTTTAAAAACGATTCAAAAGTTCTTAATTTGAATGAAGTGTTTGTGAATAAGTATTTATCCGAAGTGTTAAGTTCATTAACACAAATAGAATTCGGTTTCAAAAATTTATTCCTCTGGAAGTGTTTGGACACAAACTCGAGTCTGAGTTTGTTTTTAGTGGCAAATATTGAAGAAAAACTTCAAGAAATAATCACAAATGCTTTCTAAATATGACTTTATTTATTGGTTCACTTCTTAAACATAAACTTTTGGGTTTACTGAAATATATATATATAACATGAAAAGAATCAAAAATTAAGAAATTCCACTTAAGATGAGTCGAATAATTGTAAATTTCTCTAATAAACTCATATTTATATACATATATAACCAAGGATAAGATTTTATTTTTAAAAAATTTCCTCAAAACAAAGAGAAAATTAATTTTTTAGGGAAAATTTTATCAATAAAATTAAACAAGATCATTATTTGTTAAAATTATAAAAAAAACTTATTTTTACATATTTTTTATTTTATTTTGATATAAATAATATTGCAATTTATTAAATATTACAATGGTAATAAAGTAATTCTCGTAGTTTAATATAAATAAAAATCAGAGAATATGTAAGGCAATTACAATATATTAAACATCTGATATTTTTCAATTAATTTTTTGGGTTTATATTTGTTTCTGTTTTTAAAGTATTTTTCTTAAAATTTTTATCATAAAATGTATTATTTCGTAGTTTTGTATAATTTTTTCTGTTTTTTGTGAAACAAATTTCGATTTAATTTAACTCTTATATAAGTTGAACTATTATTTGTTTTTTATAATTATTAAATATTTTTATAGAATTTATGTGTAGCCAAGTGGTACAAATAATTAATATACTATTTTCAGATAATAAATATGATAAAAGCAAGGATGAAAAATTGTTTATTTACAAAACATGTTAAAATAAAAGCATGAATAAATTAAATTTGTACTAGATCCCCATTAATTGTGCTTCTATCGTTAATTTACAAGCAAATTAAACTTAGCAATTAAATGATGATACCTAGGCGATTTTAATTAAACTAATGAAATGTGAATATATTTTTAATGAGTTTTTAATGATTTACAATTGAAATATAATTATTCATTTATAAAAATCTATATTTTTTAATGCGTCGAATAGTATTTTTGTGGTTAAAGAAAGAAATTTTTTCACAGAATATTTTTTCAGACTGTGAAATTTAAACAATATCGATTAAAACTGTATTTAGAAAATTAAATTATTTATAGATGTGTTTAATAAGTTTATACTGAATGTAATATTATTATTTTTATCATAAAATATTTAAATTATGAATGAATTAAGAAACAAGGTTTAAGTGTAAAAAACCAAAAGCACTACATTTATTAAAATTTATAAAAATTTATTATATTGGTATAATATTGTAAAAGCTAGTACATGTATTACTTTT
>JAQFZM010002329.1:0-14062 GCA_034695785.1 Galumna obvia | reverse complement strand
AGAGAGAGAGAGAGAGAGAGAGAGAGAGAGAGAGAGAGAGAGAGAGAGAGAGAAATGGCTTTAAAACTACGAAAGAAACTTATTTTAAGGTTTAATAGTTTTTATGTCAATCAAAAAATTAAATTAAATTCTCTCGGATTGAATGGAAATTCGATCCGAGCAAAAATAAATTGTATTTCTTTATTCTTTGAAAAAGTATTTGGTTATTGTTCTTTAAAGAAAAAAGAACAAGATAAATGTTTGAAAACAAATAATTTATTCTTCTCTTATATATATATTTCTATTATGTTTTATGGTTTTGCCGACAATTTTTCTTGTATTCAAAACTAAATTACAGTTTATATTAAAAGCATTTTTCTTTTAAAATTTATTAGAAATGTTAGTGAAATTGATCTTGTTTAGTATTGTTTACTTTTATTTAACCTGGTATCTTAAAACATTTTAACAAAATGAGCTCAAATTTCATACATTTGATAAACAATTTATTTTTAACGAAAAATTCCTTTTTTCTAACAAAACATTTAACTCGAAAACAGGATTTTATTCTGAGTGTAATATCAGTTTACAAAACACTCTCATATTATTATATCTATCAATAATACGCCCATTCTATCAAAGCAAACATTTTTGTACATGCTAGTCACCAGTAAGCTTACTAAAGAACGACCTACATAAATTATTATCAAGTAATATTAACGTGTTTTATCTAGCTCTTTTAATTAAGTTTACATAATTAACTCATCCGTAATGTTTTGAAAATTGAATTTTTGATAAATATATTAAAAATAGTTTGTTATTCAACTCAACTATTATATTTTTAAGCATGTTAACAAATATTATTGATCAAGTTTTGTCTATTTTGAAATGATTTAAAATATTACCATGGTGATTCTATCGCAATTCTATCGCAATGTGTTATAGTTTCAATAAAAGATAAATATTTGAAATATTTTATAAAATTATCCTTTTGTTAGAACCTATAATTGAAATGTTCATGGTAAATCATTTTTTTAGAAAAAAAATTTTTCGTCAAAATTGTGTCATAAAAAAGTTGAGCTAAAATTGTATTCTGAGCGGAACTCCAGATCCATAGTCACCATAATATTAGTTCAGTACTACTATTGCTTTCAAATATTGTTATTTATGAACAATAATAGAAGCGTTCGCTCTATTCTGTGCTCTTTTTTTATAGTTTGCACAACAATTGACTGCCAAAAGAGTACACGACCTTAAAGACTGTTCGAACCCCTCTAACCCCTGAGCTATGGTTATATTAAAGGCAGAGAGCAAAAGACTTAACGACAGAACAATAATAATAATAATCGCAATAAGAAATAGGAGACGACATGTTGTGAACAGTCATAAGAATTGAGTGGATGTGCGACGAAAGGCCTCCAAATATTCAAAAGATCCGCTCAAATGTTTTACATTAGAATAAAGTTTTTCCTTAAAGAATCGGAGAGAGAGAGAGAGAGAGAGAGAGAGAGAGAGAGAGAGAGAGAGAGAGAGAGAGAGAGAGAGACGCATGGGATGTACAGTGACTGCAAAGAGGCTCACAGTTAGGGCTCACACTCTTATTGTGCGATAAATTTCATTCAAAAGCATAAAACGTGAAGAAAGACCACTATTTCCAAGGGTTGGAACGAGAACAGTACTGAACTCTATTCACTCCATCCATATATATGTTTACGCCATTGAATGGTCTATTCTAAGCCCATTCTCACAGCAATCCATTAATGCAGTTCTCGGTGTGTTTTTGTCCGCCAAAAAAGTATATGTATTGCATTGGTTTTCACTTTTGTGATGTTATTTGGCCGGTGTTGTTCTGTTCTGTTCTCTGGTTTCAATGCCACCTGCCCTCCATCGTTGATATATTAGCTTATATTCTGTACTAGTCTTATGTTCGGGCCATCACTTGATATATACTTCTCTCACTCCCAGCATAAGAAAACTGTAATGTCCTGTGAATAGACACCAAGACTTATAGTCTGGACTCACGCCTAGAGTCAGCTCACAATTGTGATCTCCCGGTGCTCTTTCAATGCACCCCAACTGAGCTTTAGTTCCTCAAAAGCCAGTGGTCTATCATTTTTGTTATATTTTTTCATTGAATTTATTTTTTAATCTTTTTTTATTCAGAAATAATTTTAAGTAAAATCTGTTGAGTTAACTGCGTTTTAGAGTAACCAAGCTCCTTTTAAAACATTATTTAATATACTTGGTTAAAATTATAGAATTTAAAATTTAAATAGAATTTCCATACATTCAGGAATTTCTTTAATATTTGAATAGGGATAGTAGGGGTGTTGTTGTACTGTTTTTTGGGGGCCACCTTGGTCATCCCAACAAAGTTAAGAAACTCAGAGTTTTACCATTTTTGAATATTTTTATTGTCAACGGATTAGCAGTTATTAAGAAATGTTTTTTTGTGAGGATTTCAATACTTGTAGTGGTTTTCAAGTATGTGCTCAACACAACCTCTCGACTATAGATACAAATTCAATAATTTGAGCCACACTTTACTCTATTCTGTCTCTCAATTGAATCATTTTTTACTCGAATATAATATTTAATAAAAATAAAAAATAGAAAAATATTTTCTTTTATTAATAATAAAAATATTTTTCTGTTTTTAAAACAAATTTTTTATTCTTTGAATGAAATACAAATATTTTTAAATAAAAAACTTTAAAATTTATTGAAGACTCAGTTTTCAACGTTTTTACACTTAAATTCGATTTTGAAAGTATTCTCCAGTGAACATATGCTGTGCTCGAGTATAACCAACTGCTCTTCTTCTTTGTTAAATCAGAGCCGTGAAATCTGAGACCCAATTCCGTTCAGACATCAAATGTCTATAGAAACCCATTTGGAGTTCACCATAAAAATAAGTGCACAAGAATTCAAACCAAAAGAGAGCAGTCAATGCACAAGTAGTCTTGTGCTGGACTTTCTTTAGTTATGAAGTGCCCTATCAGTCCCCCCTTCAATGGCCCCTTAGCCGACAAAAGGCTATCCATCTCTTCCGTATCATTTGATTCCTGTTGAAAGCCGAGTGCGTTTCCTGCGCTATACCTCCCGGCACCGGTTGACTCCTCTATTTCTTTCATCCTAAGTCTGGCCATGAGATTCAACTGTCCTTTTCTGTCAACTGATCCCAAACTTAGATTTGAAGCAAAATATTTCTCTAATTTCTATCATCTCTTTCTCTGATTCGGATCTGAAATCTTTACTCAAAAGACTGTAAATAATTGTCTTTAAAAACATCGAATTCATTAAAACTTTTGCCTTAAGACTAGTGATGAGCAAAGGGTGGCCTCACACTAACCTTCACTACTGATAAGATTTAAAATAAATGTCTTACAACTTTTTAAAGTAAATAATTTAATCTTGCTAACATTTTATAATAGAAATTTAATAAATTTAATAATTTTTTAGTAGCTAGCTAATATTAATACAAGAATTAAAATTAACCAAGATCATCTTGGGTATCAATTTTAGATGTGATTCTTACGCATCACTGAAGTAAAAGTTTGGCTTAAAATCTGATTATTTTACTGTTTTTCCACTAAAATAATGATTAGTTTTTAGGGTTTTATAACTCATAAAATACTTTACGTTAAAAGTTTTTCGATAATAATCTCCTCTTTTATTAAAACACGTTTTCGTTTAAATGCAAACAAAAAACTTTTAACCGAAAATTACTTTTTTCCCTAATTTTCATATCTAAATCGAATCCTTGACCAAGAGCACCTTCAAGTGTATTAATCGATCTAAATTAGTGATATAATGGGTCAACGGCTCGGATGGGGCACTAAAATTAGCCCGGGGTAATTTTACTCGAAATTTATTGGTTACTTTTGAGCTTTATTTTTTAAATTAATTGAACCTGGTTTATTTTATCATATTTACTAGATCAGATTCGAAAATAAGCATGAACATATTAATTTTAAATTAGCTTATCTTAAAATATTTCAAAGATTATTTAAGCTCTATTAAAATTATCAAGATAAAAAAGAATTTAGTTTTATAATAAAATTTACAAATTTTAGAATTCTGAAAGTGCCATTTTGAACATGCTCATTTTGTGAATGTTGTTTTGAAGAAAATGCATGAATAGTTTGAAAAATAAAATTTAAATTCTTTTATGAAGAAATAGAGAGAAATACCGCAAACATATCGTAATATCAGATCAATTGAGTGCCAAAATGTGAGTTCTAGCGGACAGCCATCGAAAACACGGTTCTCAAGTCATGAAATCCCAACTAATAGTTTCTTGAGATAAATGAATGAAAGCACAGAATAATCTTCGGACCCATACATCCATTTCCCAAAAGGGATTCCAAATGAAACTGAAATGATTTGCATTGAAATAGAGCTCAAACCATAGGATTATAGCCCTTCCCATGAGTTAAGTTCCCATTTCTTACTGTGACTAGGATTTACTCTCCAAGAATAAGGCAGTGGATCAGTACTGGCCTCTGATCTGAACACTGGCTTATCTAACCATAAATCTATTCATTGGTCTTACACTCTATGATCCTATTTATGGTATACCTGTCCGACTATTCAGCACTGGTTTTGATATTTGACTCTAGTATTGAGTAAAAAGTAAAATACTATTGAAATGTTTAAGAACTCCTACAATAAGTGGTTAGTTCTCTTGGTTAGTTCTCTGCCAATTTATGCTGAGCTCAATGAATAAATTTCTGCAGACTTTCCTTATTTTTTTTGGAGAACTTTCCTATAGTGAAGAGTCTGTGCGTTACTGAAATGCTTTACTGATAGGCATCGCGTCATTTGTAGACAACTTTTTTCTTTACAACAGGTCTTAAAATAATGGTCTGTTATTTGGGAGAGGTATCAATAGTACAGCACTTATGTATTTCTCTATTTTGATGGGAAATGTATCGACAAAAACAGGGGATGACTCACAGAAAAGGCATTTCATTGGATTCCAAGAAATTCAATTAATTTTTTTTATTATTACTTTATTACTTTCTTTAAATATTTACCCATTTTTTCATTAATTAATTTTTATTTCTTTGAAACTCTCTTTCAATAAGATTAAGTGTTTCTGTTTTAAAGTAAGCAAGGTGAACTAAAAAGGGTAAATATTATTTATTATATAAAATCGACTAAAAAGTTATTAACTTTGTTGTCTAGTTAAAACAAACTTCTTCAAAGAAAAGTATCTAAAATAAACCAAGTTTAAATTTGAAAATTGTACTTGATAAATTAAAATTATAAATGTTATTATTAAAAAATAATTTAAAATTAACTTATATAACCTAGATATAATTTTCAATAAACAACAAGTTTTTCATATGATAACTTTAATAATTATACCTGTTGAAAAAACTTTATAAAAGAGCTTGGTGACCCCAATATTGTGTTCTTTCTAATCAAAATGTAAATCAACAAAAGAATTAACAAAATAACTGTTTTTTTAGAGAAATATTAAATTAGAAGAAAAACTAATTTTCAGAAACAAATTAATACTTAATTCCAAGAAAAGAGAATCCTTTACACTATAAACAAGATTAAAAGGGCTGACGAGTGCAAGAGTGTTCTAGTTACATCACAAAAATATGATGGTAGACAAAAATTAATTAATTGATGAATTCTCCGAATTAATTATGAAAAGAATGTTTACCTTAATCTCAAACATTAATTAGTTTTAGGCCTAAAAAGAGGGCTTTCATTAATTCATAAGCGCCGACAAAAAGCGAACAGAATATTATATTTATATTTTTTTTAATTAAAATCCAATGCCTTAAATGTTTGCACAGAATAAGTAGAAAATTGTGATGAAAATTCCCGGTTTTTTAATAGCAACCTGTGCTCAGTTCCTGAATCCCTTGTGTTTGTCTCTGCCTTTAATATTAGATTAATTTCTCGATCAGTTTTTCCACGAATTACTTCAATTACTTTCGATTTCTATTTATAATAACAGAAAGAAATGTTCACACAGTCTTCACTCATATACACATTCTTTTATATAATATTTTACCTTTCACATTTTAATATAGAATGTAATATTTTTCAGATTTTTTTCTGAGTTTTTAGGATTTGTTTTATTCAATATCTAAAAGTTATCTAGATTAATTAAATAATAAATAGCAAGGGACAAAATAATCAATTTATTCAAGAGAGGCCTAGATTAAATATTGAGTTCAAGAAAAACAAGCAAATGTTTGGACAAAATTTATAATGTTTGAGACTCCCCCGGGACAAATAACTCATTTGTTCATCCCTGGAATCTAAAGAAATAAATGTTTTGCTGTCATTTCTATTCAATTATAGCAGAGATAGGAATATAAGAGTAAAAGAATTGCCACAAAAAAATCGATTTACATATAAATCCAATGAATGGTTATTCGCATCAAAAATCAAAGGAAACGTAATATAAAAAAAAGAAAAATCAATAGATTTTTGTCTGAATAGAAGAGAGAAAACGAATTCTCCGTTTCTTTCGTTGACTTGACTTTGAATACACGCCAATAATGAATGCAAAATATACTGAATGTAAGCCTAATATCAATCAAATATTCTCATATCAATTATATTAATAGCCAGTAGACTATTCTGTATGATTAGGTTGAGGCCAGGGATGTAAAAAAGGCTGGGATTGAGCTCAAACTTAATCAAAATTAATGAATTTCTCTCTTTTTTAAGAAAAATTAATTGAATTTTAATAAATTCTTTGAGTATTAAAATAAAGATTTGGTTTTAATGTAATTAATAAAAGTTGTATTTCTAATGAAAATACTATTAATTAATATCTCTTTTGTGTTGACTCTTATATTATCTGATTTTAGGCTCATTTCAAGGATTTTAATAAGTTTTCCCTTTTATTGTTTACTACTTTTCCCATATTTTTATTAATAAAAATTATATCAAAGATATTTCATTTAATTAAGGCTTTGCTTTTCAGTAATGTATTTCTTTCCAAATCAATCAAGAATTTAGCAATTATACATGATCATATCACTCAAATTTCAAGGCAATGTCTATCAGTTATGGTATTAAAAAGTGGTTTTACTGATTAAATTCATTTTTGTTTTATTAAAATACTTAAAATATTGGTTATACTAAATGTCTTTTTGAGTCAAAAATTCTAACATTTATATTAAGTTTGAACTAAATTTATAAATCTATTGAGTATTTAATAGATTTATGTTTAAGTCATAAATTTGATAGAATTGTATTTTTCCCTTAAAGTAGATATTCGTTGGATTTTAAGTGAAAAACATTGAGTGAGTAAAGAGAAAGAGAAAGATAAACAGAGAGAGAGAGAGAGAGAGAGAGAGAGAGAGAGAGAACAAAATTGGTGGTTAGTCCTTAAATGTGACAAAATATTGATGATAAAAGGATTTTTATAGAGTTTGAAGCATGGTAAGCGAAGACAACAATACTATTGAGAGTTAAAAATAAAATATGAGCATGGTAATAAAATTTTATTGAAATTGGGTCGTAAATTCTGAACCCTATTTTCATGATATGCCTGACTCTCGACTTTTAGAGCAATAAATTTGTTTACAATATATTTATTATAATATTTCCGTTATTTTGTAATTTTTCCTCAAACAATATTATCTTGTTACATAAACAAAAACACATCTAGATAAAAGGGAAAAGGGCGAACTCTGTTCGTGATCATTGTCATGAACTAATGGCACAGAATAATAGCTAAAATGAATTGTCGTGATTTGATTATTCAATAAATAAATGGATAAAATATATTTCCATTTCTTTGATTTTATTTTATTCAAAACAGTTTTTCCTCAGAAAATATAAATTTGTCGTTAATTTCGAACAAAAGTATTTTCTCTCCGGTAATCTAGAGTTCTATTGTTGCCGGATCACAGTCTGATCAGAGCCATTGGTATATACACCACTCTATTCTTTATCACCGATTGAATTGATTCTGAGATTTGGCACACATTTTATTAGTGGGCTCTTGGCTTAACACTAATCCCTTTTATTTCATATACCGATGGGTTTGCCGTTGTGTTTGTCCTATCGCTCACTCCACTAACAACCGGACCGTTTGCTACAAAAGGGGATAACCAAACACTTCTAATTTTATTTTTCTCATGGGATCTACTAAAATAAGCAAGAGAAAATTAAATAAAATGTACTATTAATAATTATAGTATTGTTCTTTGTAAGTTTCCTGGTTTATTATAATTTTCAAGCAAATGGGATTAATCTATTCATTTGAAACATAGAATGGTAGTCGTATAATTAGCTAGGTATATTAAAATTTTTCAGAAATTTCATCCAAAAATGTTTAAAAATATAAAAATTTGTATTAAGAAAATTCTAAAATATTTCCAAAAGTAATATATTTTAAAATAGTCTTTAAAATTTAACTAGAGTGTTTCTATTATATGAGATATTATTAATTTAGTAATAAAAGTTATTAATATTTATTCCCATATTTCCTAATAATTATACTAGATAAATGTAATTATTATAAAACTTTAGTAGCTTTTAAAAAGTTACAGTTCTTGAAATCATTGAATCTAATAATAAAGTCGATGTTTCTATCAGTAAATTAGACTATCCTTAATAATCGGATTTATTTAAGCTTGATAAAATCAAAATATCACATCTGTTTAGAATATAATGATTTTCTAACAAATTTCTCGATTATTATTAGTCTTGGGCCAAGACTCTTGGCTATTCCCTAATAAAAGGCTAAGCTAGGACTCTTTTAATCTAATTCGAATGATATTAGCACCGGGCAAAAACTGTTGGCCTGCTATCAGTTTTAGGGAAAGGGAGTAAAATTAATTCCACAAAAATTATTCGTAAACTATTTGTCTCCGAAATCTCGAGTCGTTAATCATTTATTTCTAACAGCTTTGGAGCACCGGTCAAATGCACGGCTGCCGCGACGTGTGAGCCACGGTATAGCCCTGTGCTATGGTATGACAACAGTAATACTAACAACTATAATGTATTACTATTACGACCCGAACCCCAAACGCAAACGAATAGGAAATTAAAAATCTGGTCATCACTCATATCAATATATTTTTATGTGTTTAGTTCTGTGCAGTTCTCTGGCGCTGTCAATGTCTCTCCCATTAGGTATTTCCATAATTTTCACCAAAATAGGCGAGGGGTCAAAATTCTCTGTAAATATGACCTTTTCTATGAGAAAAAGCGTCAGTAAATACGAAACACAATTTTTCAAAACAAAATTCGAGTCAACTTTTTTTTCACATAAAATTTTTAAAAATAAAAGTTTGTCATAAAATTTGACACATAATTAAATTATCTATTTTATTACCTTGGTCTCTTTTTAAATAAATGATAGAATAACTGATAATAATTCTATTAAATATTATTAATGTTAAACATTAATGAAAAAACTAATTGCAAACTAATCTTGATAAATTTTTAAAAATATAAAATGTTATAATAATAAATTAAGCTAGCAAGTTTTAATATTGTTAAATTAGTAAATTTAAGCCAAAGGGGTTAAAGAGATTTAACTATTAAATGTATTATTTAGATTTATCATAACATAAACAAGTTAATTTTAAATTAAGTATAGATAATCAAACATTTAAATAGAATGAATAAAGGTAATTTAACAAACCTTGTCACCATGTCATCAAGCTCAAATCAACTTAAATCAGGTCAAATCACTTCAAATTAAATTTGAATTTCGGTGTAATTTTCAACAAAACTTTCAAATAAAAAATTCATTAGAAATTTATGTCAACATTTGTTTGAAGAAACTGTTATAAAAAAGGCATTTGTTTTATAGGCATTTGTTTGACCAAAACTATTAAATACTTTCATTTAAAACATACTTAATGTTGAGAATAATCATTACTCATAATATGGAAAAACAATTTAAATGATTAACTATTATATGATTGGAAATACCTATAATTCACTACACATTACACAACATTAAGGGATAGACTGTTGGGCTGTACATTACATCCATAACAAACCGTGTATTACCTTTTATTATACATTATTTCCAATTGTGAGAGACTTTCAATTGAGTCTAATTATTATTATTGCTTTATATAAATAATTCATAGATTTCTTTTTGCATATATTTTTATATAACATTCAATGTATGCATAAATATATAGTAATATTCTGTTCATTACTTTAATGAAACATTTTTAGCTTATATTTTGATTATTGCGAATCTTTAGCACATTTTTCATATGTCATACCAGTGCTCGACATCGGAACTCAGGTATCATACGCTTTAATTGTATAGCCATATATAGCCACTATAATCTAGTAAAATTACCGAACCTTTACTCACTCATCCATTTATACAAAGGAAATATGTTTTTTGTCATTAAATTCTGTGAATTACTAAAACCTGAAATTAAAAACTGAATATTCCTTTCAATTCTATTTAAAGTAAAGCCTTTGAAAATAGAATAAAATAGAATAATTTTGCTAGATTAATCATTTTACTAAACATTTTTAAAACCAGTAAATTTTAATATTAAATATTCTTTAATTTTGTTTTGTTTTGTTTTTTTGTATTCATTCTTATTTATAAAATATATTTTATGTAAAGAATTCTTTACGAACTGTAAAATTCTTTAACACTTTAAAAATAACCTTGCTATTTTTAAAATATTTGTAATCAATAAAATGTGTCAACATTTTAGCTATGAATAAGCTTGTTATCATAAATTTCAGTTATGTAAATTTGAATAGAATCTAAAGTGTATTTCCATGAATTCCAATAAAAGGAATTGTTTTAAGAAATAAATGTTTTGGAGCAATAAATATGCTAGTTGAAAAACACTTGAATTGGTTATTCCACTTATTTAACCATGCTTGAATCAATATTTTCCGATCTCTTCTAAAAGGCTCTTAAAATAAGGAGAGACTACTTTTATATCAATAAATTTTGTTGAGAAAATCACAATTTTCCTGTTCTCTATTGTATGGCACCGGTAGTGATGTCGGGGGTGCATATTATTACCACTCATTCTGTGCTGACTAACAAAGACTGTACAACAAATATTCATTTAGAGTAAAGCACTGTTTGCTTTAGGATCTGTAGTTAGAGCACAGCTCACATACAAACCCATACAGACATTATTTAGATGCTTATGAGAGGACAGGGATGAGGATAGGGATGAACAATACTAAAAGCAATTTACTCCGCAATTTATAATCGGCAACATTCCCTGAATCAATAGGCACGGGCACAGCACATAAAAGGAAACCCTATTTTTCTAATTAGAATTGTTTTCCACAATTTATATGTCTGTGAAAAATGCTGTTCACTATTTCTATGGAGTCTTAGCTTTTGCTGTAATAAAAGTTATGCAATATTTGCATAAATAGATTATTGATATTCTGTTGGGAAACCTCTCCTCATAATATTCTGTGCGCTATATTTTTTTACTCTGAATATGATTACAGTGAATAAACGCTGAAAAACACCACTAATTCGCTAAAACATCGAGACTTTTATGTCTTTCGAAATTTTCGATGAATTATAATAACATGAATATGTTTTCAGTGATGCACAGGTGTTGACACTCTTATCATGGCTATTCTTTAACCGTATAAATTACAATATTTACATCTTGTACATCTTATCACCCAATTATAACAAGTACAATTAAAAGACTTAAATTATTCTTTATACAAGATAAAATTTATATAAAGTATATATAATGTATATTAACTGTTCATCACTGAAAATGTTATAACATTTTTATCATAAATATTCAAAAACATTTGGTTTGCATTGATTTAAATGCAAATATTTTTCTTCTCAATTGAAAAATCAATTTGGCATAAACTTTGATAGCTCAGTTTTATAGCTAGATACAATCTATACCATTAGCTATTAACTGATAATGAGCAATTTAATTCGAATGGCCATTAAAAATATCACCTGTCTTATTTTAAAGCAGCAAAACAAATTAAAACTAAATTTTATTGCCTAGATAACTTTTTTCCTTATTTTGATTATATATTTTATGACTAGAGTTCAAGTTCTTATTTTATCAAGATTATTTAATGCGAAAAACTTTAAACAGCCATTAAGATTAGCAAGAAGCTTTTTCGCTAATTGAAAATTAAGTTTTCAATTTCTCTTCCTTTTTATTTATTCGTTATTTTTTGTTTCAAAATTATCTTGAAAATTCTCATGATTTTAATTTTTAACCATGATAAAATCTTATCATCAATGGTATTAAATTAGAAATACCTGAAAACATATCCCTCTGACCATCACTGATAGCATTATATTAATGTTTACTCTTAGAAGAAAAAAAGTCACAATATTTTTACGGAATTCTCTTTTAATTCTGACCCCTTTTTAAGCATATTCTGTGCAAAACGTGTGTTAAATAGATTTCCATTTTTGATATAATCCTGGAATAAATCAAATGCAGTGAAAGTTATATAAAAATACTCATATCTTCAGTAAATCAAATAAATTGTGAGTCAGAAAAGAAATGTCTGATCTCTTGAAGTAAAAAAAGACCCAAACTCTCAAACTATTATATAAGGGGTTAAACGAGTCTAACATTTGGCTTATTCTGTACCTAAACGACAGGTGAATAAAAGCCGCGATGTTTATCACTAAACCTAACCATTAAAAACACAAACCATTAAATAAGAGTTGAGTTTAAGTGATAAACACATTTATTAATGAAATTCATGGCAAACATAAACATTAAGTTTTGGGACTTTTTTCCATTTTATTCATAAATTAACGAAAAATACATCCATTAAATCACGACAGGAGTCAAAAGTACACAAAAGCACCACATATTTCATTCCCAGAGTTTTCGTATTCAAATATGTTTAAACCATAACTTATTAATTGAAAATTTTAATAGTTTATAACTTTATTGTTCTTGGTTGAAATTTTAATGAGATAGTTAAATTTATAATTTTGTGTGAATTTTTGTTTTTTTTTGAAAAGAAAACTTTTAGCCTAGACAAGTTTTGGTGTTAAATTTATTACAGATCAATACTATAAATCAGCCATGCAAATTCAGATTCACTTTTTTAGCCAAATTCGTACGTTTGCTATATGACATGAGCAAGCACATTATTACTATTCATTTATAACATTAACTGAATGAGTAAGGAAAGTATTTTTTTAAAATTTTGTTTTCATACAAAAGAACTTTTTATTTGATAATTTAAAAAATTTAAAGGGTATAATTCTTGGTAAAAAGGGTAATGTTATAATGGAAAATAGACCTTGTTCAATGCATATAATAAACAATTATATTCATATTGACCAGGTGTATTATTCAATAATTATAATTAAATATTTCACTCCCTGTGGTTGAATCTTCATCGCTGCTTTAATTTATAAAGATTATCAGAATACAATATATAAGAGAGGTTAAATAGTTAAACCAAGCATTTAATATATTAATAATTGAAATGGTAAAGTTTTTAAAATAAAGAATATTTTAAAATTCGTATTAAACAATATATCTTTTAAAATACAATTTTGAAAAATTAACTCTAAAATTATGTTATATGAAAAAATATACATTAAAAATATTGTTATTTAACTCAATTAATACAGTCACCGATCGTTAATTTGAACAAGTTTGGTTTCGGACATTAGGTTTAAATTATCGGTTAGTTCAAATTAAAGGTTGAAGGAAGAAAAACATATTAAATACATAATTTTGTGATTTTATTTAAAATTTATAATATTCAAACTAAAAGATAGTATTCTATGTTTATTTAAGGTAATTATAATTATTTAAAATCATTTAAAATAAATAAATGTATAATAACAATACATTTTAAATTTTTTTACTTATTTTAAAGTACAGTGTGATCTCGTTATAACGAACGGGTCGGGACCAAATTTTTGTTCGTTAAAACGAGGTATTTGTTATAAACAGTTTAATTTCTATAGTAAATGTCTACTTGGTTCTTAAAAGTACATTCGTTATAACTAGGGCATTGATTTTTAGTTAAATAACTAATTTTACTGATTAAAGATATTAACTTATGGAACTTAAATATGTTCGAATCAAGTACTAAGGGTTATTTTAGCAAAGTT
>JAQFZM010002328.1:0-14063 GCA_034695785.1 Galumna obvia | reverse complement strand
CTCTCTCTCTCTCTCTCTCTCTCTCTCTCTCTCTCTCTCTCTCTCTCTCTCTCTCACCATTTCTTTGGAAAAAAAATATAATAAATCGAAATATAATTCGCATTTTTGCAGCAAAAATCAAAATAATGAGCAAAAACTGTGAGTGACTGGAGTTCTGATGTCATTCAAGAGATAGACAGCAATAAAGCAAAAAGAAAAGATTTTAAAGAAAAGGAGAAAGAATTGTATAAAACGAGTTCTGAATAATATTCTATACTTTTTTGAGCTCAAATCAAACGCCAGTTTTGTTTCGTTAAATTAGTCTCACGTGAATTGAGTGGAAAAAGAGCCAATTCTATGACAAACAATTGCAAGATATAAGCATTTTTAGAGACAAAATTCATTCAAAAAACATGTACTCAAGTGATGTGCAAATTGAAGGTAAAACGAGAAACTGCACGCTATGGAGCGTATATACACTCAGAATAGTGTTTCTTATTATTAAAACATTGAAAATGAAATGAAAGTTCGATTCAATTTTGTTATACAAATAATTTTCCGTCGATTTATTGAAAGGCCATCTCATTGTTGAATACAAAATAAGACAAATCATCAAAAGAGTGTTTCGTGCGATGAAATTCAAAAGAAAAGCGGTTTTTGATGTACTCTATTGAACATAAAAAACTCTCAGCAAAAAAAAGGAGAGAATTTCATAGAAATAGAAAGAAAGCTATCATTTGTTGCTCTTGTGCTCACTTCTGTTCACATCTTTGGCCACAATTGAAGCGTAAATTAACTTAAGCACAAATATTTAGACCCCGTATTTCATTTCCATAAATGAAAGCCACAGAAGAGAGAATTGAATTGAATTTAAATACTCTCATAATTGGCTCTAAATTACTCGGCATTAAATCGAGAGTAAAATTAATTCTTTGGTCAATAAATTATGTAATTTCAAGCATTTATTATAAATTATTCAAAGCTATAACTTTTTATTCCATTTTTTTTATTAATATTTTCAATTAATATAACAGTTTTTATTTTCATTTTCTATTTTTAATCTCATTGTAATCATTGTTTGACATTTGAGTTACCCTTAGGGCACATATTTAACTTTATTAGTCTTTAAATAATGAATTTTCATATAATAAGAGTGTTTGCAATAAGAGGGTATTCCTACCAAACTTTTTAATTCCAAATAAATGAAATTAACTATATTTTGACCTAGCTTATAATTATTTTGCAAAATAAAATTGCAAATTCAGTTTGAATCTTGTTTACTTTCATATATAAATCCAGATATAAGTGATAAATGTAATGGTAGTCATTGTATTTTTTTTAATTTAAATAATTTATTCGAAAGTGTACTCAATATTTGTTTATCAAATCAAAACCAAATAATTTTTTTAATTAAAAGCATAAAAACTGAATTAAATTTGAGTCAAATCAAAATTTTAATTACTAATTACAAGTAATAAATATTATACTAATCAATACTATAAGTAATTAATAATAAATTTGATTTCATTTTAATAAATTAAGAGTAGTATTGAGTCTAAACTAATAGCACTTTATTTGACAAACTTTACATAAAAACGAATTACCACTAAAACCCTTATTATTCAATTATTCATTAAAACGGATTTGTCTGTATTTGTCTCCAAAGATTTATACTTAAGAAAAGAATAGTTTCAGACAATACTTTAAGCAATAATTTTGAGAGAAAACTCTTATATTAACGAAATTTTCAATTTTAGAGTCAATTAAAATTTAAGAATAAATTTTTTTAATTATAGAAAGAAAATATCAAAAGAGCTAAACAACTAAACGTCTAAACCTCTATATTTATATCTAAAATAAAATCATAAATTGAAGAAATCATTATTTTTAATGACTTGAATTTTGATGAAATATGATTCTAAACTTTGTAATCATCCAATTAATAGATATTAATAAATATTAAATTCTATTTGAAATACATTTCAAAAATAGAGATAACCCTAAATTAATGGACAACTTTTTTGACAATAAATCATTAAATTAATTGAAATTATAAATTGTACTTGCTCATAAATATGCAAAATTGAAAGCCCTCTTTGTTGACTCAAAATCCACTTTTGGTATAAAATCGATTAAATATATTCAAAAACTAATCTATGAATTAGTCATATATATATTATTAGCTCTTAATATGTGTGATATCATCGCTCTATTAAATAAAAATATGAACTTTTGGTTAGATTTTAGATATAAATAGTATTTTAATGAAATGTTTATGAATCGCATCAAAACATTTATTATTCCGCACATTCTGTGAACTTTACAATTCCTGGATTCTGTGCTGATTTTCATAGAATAAATAGCATATCCATGTCTGGTATGACCTCAAAAGAGTTCAAATAGTTTTCTAATTTTAGAAACAGCGATCTATTTGTGACATCGAGTTATTAAAGATAACCAAAATTAGTTTAATAGTAACCCAAATGACATAAAAACGCTTTTTGTAATAAAAACAAATTCATAAAATAATACACTTTTATTGCAAATGACTATCAGTTCTAACTTTAGTTGAATACAAAATTATATTTCTCTTTATTTATAACAAAACCTTTCTTTTCAGCCAAAGTTTGTAAAATATTTACTTATTGAATGTACTAACCAAGTTTATATATTGACCAAGACCCATATTTAGATAAACTATTATTATTTTTTCACCATGATAAAACCTTTATGAGTTTTGTTATTTATTTTGTTTATATTGATTTATAAAATAAAATTTTAAAAATTAGTCATTCATTCAGATATTAGTATATTTAAATGGGTTTAATGTGAAAATGAAGCCTTGATTTAAAAATGTTGAATAAAATGTGTCCGATCAATGATCACTTTAAGGATCGACTCACAATAGTTTACTTAATTGAGTGAAATATTGTTGGAAAGTGTTCTTTAGGGGGAACTTAACAGTAAACACATCATTGAATAAATGTTAAATTTTTGACAATTATTTCAATGCAAACAATTTTGAAATGATATTCAAGTGTAGTATCGGATCAAAAACATTTAATAAACAAACATATCCTGGCATTTGTGTACACATTAGGCATTCATTATTAATATAAAACATAAACTTATATCAACATATGCTTTGCTGGTGTGGACAACATATGTGCCACACCTCACGACTCAATAATCCAGAGCTAAATAAACTATAAAAATTAATATTTGTCTTATGCTCTGTAACATTAGGCGAACTTTCATTTTGCAAATGAAAAGTGGTTTCTATTTTATTCTCAAATTCAATACTCTTCAGGCCTTTCATTTAAACACAATTAAGTGATTGAATGAAAAACTGACCTAAAAATAGTAAAAAATATTTATTATATATAAATGTTATATGAAATGAATATAATTCCCTTTTTTTAATTTACTTATTGTTTGGTTTATAACTTTATTTATTACATTCTTTTGATGAAAAGTTGTGCTCTTATTTCTTCATCAAATTATAAATCAATATACAATTTATCAGTTATTCTGAGTCTTTCCCAAACCTATCTCTTTATTCAGTTTAATTTCATTTTCCAAATATAAAAAGAGGAGAGAGAGAGAGAGAGAGAGAGAGAGAGAGAGAGAGAGAGAGAGAGAGAGAGAATGCAATTATTCTTCTTAAAGAATAAATTAATAATATTTTATTTGCTCAGTTAGTAAAACGAAGGAAATCCACTCGAGTAAAGTGTTTGACCTCAAAAAAATATTGAGTATAGAATATGTTTGTAGGAGTGATGTCATTGATGTGAAAGATTCAAATTCATCTGATGTTAACAGAGTTTAATATATGAAGTTTGCATTTATTGCTAAATATGTGTATTGAAAGCCAACAATTTATTTATAGATCAGACATCAGAGTCTGAATACATGACTCAATCCATAGATAACATGTAATAATATGTTTAATTGATTGAAAGTCATGTAGAATATTGTCTGAAACTCTTATCGGAGAAAAGTTATGCATTCAATACATTTGTCCCGAATATTATTTTTCATAAAAGAAAACTTTGATATAATTTCATAAAAAGTTTTCTTAAAAAAGAGATAATGAGCTTATATTTCAACACATCAAATGGGATATGATATGGTGTGCAAACATTACAGAATATTCAGCTCTAAAATAAGCTCAATGTCTTCTCGACATACGTTGACATGAAAACAACACAAAAGTAATTTAATGTGTTTTTTGGATACGTCTGTGAGTGGAAAGTGTAGGCAAAAGTAATACTTATTATAATTTATGATTCAATAATATTCAATAATATTCAATAATATTCTTTTCGGACAAAAATCAAAGTCATATCAGAAACACTTATTTATGAGTGTTTTTTAGTTTACTTTTCCAGACATAAGAATCTTATTTTCTTTGGTAAATATCCATAGAATCGTAGAACTGGTCTTCGAGTTCTAAGTTCTTGAGTTATCGATTTTGTTATACTTTGTTCATTGCAAGATTGAGGGCCAGCATATTATCGACTTTTCTATTGCACTGTCGGACAACTGTAAAAATCAAGTCTTATATCAATTGAAGTGTTGGTCTAATAATACAATTCTCTTTCAATATTAGACATCAAACACAACACAAAAACATATAAGAGAAGAAACACCACAAAACAGTTTCAATTTCTGTTTCGTTTTTTTCATTTCAAAGCTGTTAAGAAACACATCGACTGAACAGAGGATATGAAAAATCGCAATAATTTTGTTCATCCATGAGGTAAATGTCGATCATTAAAATCAAAACAATGACATAAATTGGAGAAAAGTTTATGTAAACCTTATGCACAGCTATAGACAATTGCGATTATTTCACGTCAAACTCAGTTAACATATTAGAGAACATTTCAAACAAAAGTCAAACCATTTTTCTTTTCTTTTCTTATTTTTATTTCATTCATATATTCTTATGTTTTTCTCATCAAATTATAGACATTTCAGTATATTTTAGGATTTCATTTATTTCAAAAACAAAATATTTGACTCTTTATATCTCTCCTCAAAAACCTTTAGTCTTAAGTTTTGTCGCAAACATTTTCATATTCATGTGTTCTTCCGATTGATTTTTCCGTTTGTTTTTTAGAGCTCTAAAATAGATCTCATATTTTTGGTAACAAAATTAAGTCATTTTTCTTTCATTTCACTCTTATACTTATAAACACATTATTACAACTCTTATAATACAACACATGTTTTTGTGGTATTTTTACCATAAATTTTATTAGAGTTCACCCAAACTTAAAATAAAATTAATTTATAAGAACTCCTTTCAAATTCTCAAATTATATCTCAATTTTGTAGAAATAGAGACAAAAAAGTTTTTCTCTTTAATCATTTAAAAGTAATATAAACCCTATTTTATTATCTTTAATTGAAAATAAAATATTAACTAGCTAATTAAAATATTATATTATAGGGCTTCAAATGAAATCATCAAAAATAATGAGAGAATCAAATAAAAAATTCTATAAATAGATAATTTAGAAGATGGGTAAACCTTGATCAATTTAGATGTATTACATGAAGAAAATTTGTGGTAAATGACGGAAATGATGGAAATGATAAGAGACTTCATTGAGACCCAAACAGAATTATTTTTGTTTATCTGAATAAGCGTTTGGTTGTATTCATTAGAGTTGATGTCAGATCGAAACGAATGGTTTGCATTCATCTCATAATTTGATTGTATTTAAGTTTTTATCTTATTTTTTGTTCTCATTTGGAGTGAGAGAGAAGACAACTATTAATTGGTTTAATAGATTAGAGATAATTTAAACTAATCGAGTTAACTATTTCTCGGTTCAAACAATCGATATGTCTGTCGAACGTCTATAAGAGTCATCTTGGTATTCAATAAGAAGAGGATCACTTTCAGATAGACTACATTCTGAAATATACTTATCAAGTAATCATTTCTATTGGAAACACATTTTGTTTTTCTAATACCATATCTGATCCTTTATTTTTCGGTTGAATAACTTTCGAGTGAATGCGTGGGTTCTCAGTATTTACACTAAAATAATCGATGAAATCATTTGTATTTATTTAAATTATATTTAAATCTCATAAACCAAAGAGATATCAATAAAATATTTTCTAACAAATAATAAACAAAAGAAAAATTATAAATAAGAAATCAAAGTTCAGAGTCATCTCTCTCTCTCTCTCTCTCTCTCTCTCTCTCTCTCTCTCCACACACACAAAATAAGTTCATTGCTTTATAAAGTAAATGTCTTCTAATGAGTAGAGATTGTATTTACGAACTAAACTAGGTAAGATGAATGTTTTGATTTAATTAGGATTTGTTCGAACTGTAAATTTTTTATGACTAAATTTTTCGTTCAAAACTTGTATCAAATAAAAGCTAAAAACAACTCATTTAGGATTAAATTAATCGTTATATAAAGAACTCGCATTTCTAACATAAATAATAAAATTTATTCTTAATATAATTTATATTAAATAAGATTTAAGTTTATTTTTTCGTTTTTTCGTTTACTATTTCTTTAATCCTTGAAAACAATATCATTGAAAAAGAGATAAATTTCAAAAATAGTCGTATATCTAAAGTTTCTTTTCGTTAAGAATTTGCTAAACGTTTGAATTTTTTTAAAAATAGTAGTATTTTCATAAACTCATAACATTTTTAGCACTCGAGTAAAAGACTTGAATTTATGCAAAGCCTGGATATTCACAGATGTTTATATCACTGACTAATATCTTTTCAAACTATTTTTAGAGTTAATGATTCGATAAAACGCTTTGGATTTAGAAAATGCTTTTAATGCAATTAAAACAATGGTTGGCGTCTCTCCTATTATCCCATTTTTTTGTCTCAGTTTTTGTTTCCTTGACTTTTGACTATTTCTTTAATAACTTAATTTTTTGTTAATTTATGGTTAAAATAATTCTTTAGAGATTTTATGACCCGAATGGCAGTTAAATGCTCTTTCAATAATAATTTGATAATTCATTGAAATCTTTAATTCGTGAGTTCTGGCGATTTTGGTTTTATGTGATTCAGCAAAAAAACAAACATTAGTGAACTTCAATTAAATAAATCAAGAAATAGCCAAGATGATATTGGTAAATCAGACAATCATATTAATAAAATAATATCTCTAATAAGACTTCCATTAAATTAATTTAGAATAAAATACTCAGACAGAAATGTGAACTAGACTTTGAAATAAATGATCTTGGCAATATCTTCTAATAAATGTGCTTATATTTCAAAAGAAATGTAATAAATTTTGTCATAATTTCATATTTTCGATGAGAAAAACAATAAATTTGTTAACAAAATATTTAAATATTCGCTGAATTAATGCCAAAGAAATATTTAAAATGATTTTCTCATTTGTCGCAAATGTCTCACTTCTGAAAATTGAATAAATAAACCGATAATTAGAAGACATCAACAATTTTTTTGATTGAATCCTATCTGTGAAGAGTTTAAAATATTTGAGACTAAAAACATATTCTAAATAAAGAATACGATTCATATGTTATAAGTTATAACATTTGTTTTGTTGTCTGAATCAACAAATCTTATGATTTATTTATATCCTGTGTTTACTTTTTTTACATTAAAATCATTTCCAAGAAATCCTTAACTCACGAAAAGTGTTTCATCAGTTAATAGTTGACTAAAACATGAAAATCGTTTCAAATAAATCATTAATTATAAGACAATTCTTGCCATTATTCTAATGATAGTCTATTATCACCTGTAGTTAACTAATGGCTGAGCCTTACATTTGCCCTAAATTTTAGGCGTTAATCAAAACAATTAAATCTCCCAAAAGTCAATCCCATTACACATATATTAAACAAAACCTTAAAGAAAAGAAGAACTCATTTAGTCTCAAACTAAGCATATATTGTTTAATTCAGTCCAGAGATGTTTAAATTCCCAATACTAATGAAAATTTTGCAAAATATGAAAGAGCATAAAACATTATTAGATAAAAACAATAATAGAATATCATCTGGAACATTTTCCTTAATATTTTATTCCTGTTTTCTAACTTATATAATATATTAACGAATTTCAGTTATTGACTTAAGTTTGTATTGAAAATTGCGTGCATTCAGTGAATAACTTATTCTACAAACAAATTATTTCTTAATTCTGAGTGAATAGAATTTCTTTTGTTTTTGATTATATAATTTAGTTTAAAACAGTTTTATTGCAATAAAACTAAGAATGAATTCTCTAATATTTGCGACATTTCATTGAAAATAAAAGGCGAACTCATATCAAAGTTACAATTTTTTATTAAATAAATTAGATTTTTCTTAATTTTAATCTTAATGTTTACAATCAAATTATGCGCTTAAGAATGCAATTATGCAAAAAACGCTCAGAATATAAATAAAATTTTCGTTATTTTAATTTAATTACAATCATAATTCAGTTTTTCATATTAATGCATCCCTTAATTAACCAAAAATCTCTTGGAATTTAAGTGACAAACAAAATGTCTGACAACATCTCTGATCACAAACCACTACTCTATCATTAAGACTAAGATTATTAATATTTTTATCATAAATTCTGGAAGACTTTTGTAATTATATTTTCAGAATAAATTCAATTTTTATGATTTGATTAAAATTTAGTCTTCATTTTCTATAAATATATTAAATGAGTTATAACTTATAACTTTTAGTCAATAACATTGTATCAATAAATTAATTTTAATCGCTTTTCCAATGAACTATATTTCAAATCTTCAGTGCTTTTCAGCAAATGCTAAAAATAGCATAAAATCAAACAATGACCAAGTTCACTAATACTTTCAAATCATTAGCTAACGATATTGAATAAAAGTAAACATAATTTATAATTAATAATAAATTGAAAACTTTTGAATTTTTGTTCTCTTTTTTCTTTGGATATTTGGGTCTCAAAATTAAAAGCATTTTACCTTGATCATCTTAAAACATTAGATAACCTTAAGAATACATTGGTTTAAATCACGCGATACACGAATATTATTGAAGATATGAGTGATTCATAAGTGCCATATCATACCAATACTATGAATTACGAGTCTTAAGCAGAATTAAGTAGATTGTTTGTGACTATGGCACAATCAAGCACATTTTTCCAAATGCGATTAAATGTTTCTGTTTTTTATTATTTTTAGGAATTTTATGACAATTTTTAGATCTATTTATTTCTACTTTTCTCCTATTTTAGTAAATTTTATATAATTTAATAATATTTAATAATTTCGTATTAAAAATAATAAAAATATTAACTTTCATTATATAAAAGTATTCATAAATTGTGATGCACTAATGAACGATCTTGCTTATCTCAATTCTTTGGCAAACATTTGCAAAAAAGGCAAGAATTTGATATATACGTGAATATTATATACTATTTCTATTTATCGATTGTTCGACAAAAGTATACAAAAAAGATTACAATCAAAGTTCACTGATTCCAACCCTATTATATATTATTGTCTTTAATTTTATGGTTGTTTCACAACAATTGATTTGCTTTCAAATTATGAGACATTTTTCATCGTTAACTCTGAATTCGAGATCAATATATTTGTTTTTATTCTCTTTTGTTCTTCAAATGAATTCTTTGTGACAAATGAGAAGATATTAAACCCAATAAATAAATTCCATCAGAAAAAGGAAATATTCTTTTAATAATCATTTAATTGTTTCGTAGATTTGATTTATTATTTTTATTTTCATTCAATTAATTAGTGAATATATCGACAAATATTGTCACAATTAGGACAAAATACTTTAAATAAAGTCAAGAGAGAAAAAGGGGTTATTTGTCTCTTCTTTCATATAAAGTGAAAATGATTCGGATATTAGTTCTAAATATTGTTATTATATTCAAAATATATGGCATCCAATTTGTCGACTCGTCGTACAAATGATTATTGAATTTATTGATCGTAAGGTTTGGGGCTATGTTTTGATTATCTGTTCCATTGAAGAGAGAGGACATCTCTCAGTATTCAGAGCACAGAGTTGTTTGTGAAGCAAAACAAGTCGTTTTTCTCACTTTCAAAAAGTGATTTCCATTTCTCTGTGCGAACAGATATGTAATTAATGTCGGCTAAAGGAAGGGACAGAATAGACAGAAGTTGAATATAAGTAGAATTACTGTCAAAATATTCTCTATAGGAGTGATAGGAGTAATACGAGTGATAGAAGTGATACCAGTAATGATCGTTAGACTGGACTCAATCAAAGGCAATGATATTTTTCTAATTGTTTTTCTCTTATTTCGATTACGTAATGGTCTTTACTTATATTAAGAGATAGAGTCGTTGTCTCTGACGTGAACTCAAGTGAAGCACATGAAGAGCACACGAAGCCTATCAAAAATGGATTAGAGGCCAATGTGTCTGACGGAGTAATGTTGTGCTGCCAGAAAAGGCAATGCGATCATCTCATTGTCTAATGAAAGCCACCTCTTATTCCAATGTTAGTGAAAGGGATCACATTTTGTTGGCCTCTCTCTTATGGCTACAATATTGTATACTTTGTTAGACATTGTGCCGGATATACGCTATTCCTTACAACTATTGTATAAATACTTAAATTGCACTCAATTTCTGTGGTATATATGGTTTATATGAAGAGACAGTATATCCTATTCTCTCTTCGGATAATCATTTAGAGAGCCTTATATCAAATGAATTAAGAATTATCTGTTGAGTCAGTCCTCGATAAGAGCGTCGCCGCAATCAAAATCAAAATTATCTGAAAACATGAGCACCAAATTTGTCGAAAACCAATTACTTTAGGTATAAATGAGTGAAAGTACCATGTTATTAATGTTATTAATCACTATATCTTATTATTACAACGGCTTAACAACAAAACAATCTTTTTTTATATAATAAAATTGTGGTCAAAACCATTGATTTGCTTTCTATTACTTTTACTTTTTTTGCCCAAAAATACATTAGTTTATGAATAGACGTTAAGCAATATAACCAAGGTTAGATTCGTTATATTTGATACCATAAAGAAATATAGCCAATGGTTGTAAAGCCTTTCCTCAGAGAAAAGCATTTCTAAATTTTTTTTTCTCTTTTCTCCTAATTTTACATTTGGCTCATGTCGTGGTCTCGTCTCAAAAACATTAGTAACAAAACACTGATATTTAGAGTCAATATTTCCATTAATGGAGTTCTGATTTTTGAACGCAATTGTGTTAAGGATTTTGAAATACTTATATCAAAAAAATAGCATTTTGTTGTCGTTTTTGTCATTTTTCTCGATCTAATGAAAGCCAATTCTTAAAAAAAGTCGAAACAAAAATATGTGACAAATCATAAAACATAAGTTTAACACTGAAATGAAAAAATGAGTTTTTGACTGAAAACAACTTTAGTTAATTCAATAAAATGGAAGGAATGACTTAAATAAAAGTCATCCGCCAAAAGACACAACAAATTTAAAGGATATTTTCCAAACTTATTTGAAAAGTAATCGAAATAAATAAAAAAAATTCAAATAATTTAGACTCCAAACAGATTTGATTGAAAGTACAATAAACTCATATTTGATGTCCTCTTCACACAATTCAATGGCTTTTATTATTTAGTGCGGAATCGCAAAACTCTATATTTTCAGTTATTTGACAAATGGATATAATTCTGTGTGCATTTGATTTGGAAAAATATATTTAATAAATTAACAAGATCAAAATATTAGTTGCCTCATCTAATACTTCATTTGATTGGAGGTTAAATATATTTAATCAATAAATTTGATGCCGACTTCCAATCAAATGTCAACATTGATGTCAACATTCATCACATATAAGCGATTCAATAACTTTTTCCAACGAAAGACTATTTCTTTTTTCAGATAAATTATTGAGAGTTCAGACAATAGAAATATTCAGTAATTTGTTGTCTGAAATCAAAATTTAGTGAAAATCGATTTCTAATAAAAATTTTCTCAAAATAAGAAAATAATTTAAGGTTTAGATAAGAACTGAATTTATGCTCGACTTGACTATTGGTGAGCCTATCATTGTCTGAATATACCTGTACTGTACCCATGCGTTAGTGGTTTTGTGGGAAAAATTCAATAAAAAGCACATTTTAAGCGTCATATATCAAACTCAAAAGAAATGGAGTCATTCGGTGCTGACATTACGACTGTTCACTTGAATAATGTTCAATCAATAAGTCAATTGTTGGGTCAACGGATAATTGGTGTATATCTTATTTAACAACTTATAAGTAACACAAAATTAACGATACATTGATTTACTCTTAACGTTATTAATAGATATTTGACTAAAAATAATGATTTGGTGTTTGTTTTGAGAATATTAAACACAAACATCGAAGCAATCATTGCTTTTCACTCAAATATTAGAATTTCAATATTAAGTGACTTTTTCACCAAAACTGTGTATTAATCGATAGAGTGATGGAAATGTCCATCGATTTTAGTATTTATATACTGTTTACTGAACTGTCGTTTGATTTGAATACAAATCGATAAGAAGTGTCTGAATGAAAGACCTGTTCATAACTGTTGTTCAATAGTTTAGTGGAATCGAATCGAAATCGGGTTTTAGCCAAAAGTAAAGCGAATGTCTCCAAACATAAGTTGACATAAGAGGAGAACTCATTCAACACATTTCACTTGTCTTTCCTATCAGTGCTTTAATTAAAATTTATCTCCAGTTTGTCTATTATTATGTTATCCGAACTCTCATTTGTGTTTTATTCTGTTCTTTTGTACACAAATCCTCTCTTTTTTCCTTTTGTTAGCAATGCTTTCAGAATAAAAACTTGTCAGCGGTTTAGGCATTGGTTTTGGTCTCTCCTGAGAAATGATAGTCACAATCGAATTCAATACTAACTTAATTTTCTCCGTTAATATACAAATGGAGTTTCAATTATAAGCAAACATTTTCTAAGATTTCTTTTGGATTTAAAGTTACGGCTTTCCATCAAATTAAATATCCGTCCCTTTAATTGTTTTCATCACTTATTAGACTATTTTATTGGTTCCAATAGAAATTAATTGCAAGGTTATTACCAACTGATAATTCAATGGGTAAACTAATTATGAAATACAAATTACGTGGAATTCATTTTTTGACTCAAATCTCTTATGAAGGATGAGATGCAAAACATTACTCATAGATCTGCAAACATTGTTTCCAAATAGGGTTACATAAGTCAAACTGAATCATACATTAGTTTTACTGATGAATATCGAAAACAAAATATTTCTAGACATGACTTCACCTGAATATCCAAATATGTTTGAAATTCATTTCTTAGCATTGATTACAAATTATTTGAATTATTTGCTTAAAATGCATTCTTCAGTATTTAAATCATTTAAAATAAGACTCAAATCGATAAACAAATATTAAAAACAAATGATTCGTTTGAAAGAATATTCAGTAAATAACTTAAAATAACTAAAAATAAATTCTATTTAATAAATATTTCGTGAAATAAATAGCATTAAGAGAAGGCATCAGAAGTCAGAGTACTTTTTATGGTCTAAGAATGACTACATTTTAAATTGAATTCAACAAAATGTCAATTTTCTTGCGATGAAATGCAATGAAAACCTTTTGGAAAGCATTCATGTGTTGCGCATCACATGAATAAAGAAAATCTCTGAAAATAAGTGAAAATAAACAAAAAGATAGTGTGAATAACCCATAAGTGAGTCAATCATCACAATAGGGTCTATAATGCGAACATTTCGTGACTCAAACATCTCGTGTCCAAAACCGATGGTTTAATTGATAAAACTCACAAATAAACGTCAAATACAGTCATTTGTAAAACACTCAAATTATAAATTGTACCTAGATTCTATTTCTTCTAAACTTTAAATATTTCACTCATTAAAAAAAATTCAATATTTGTTCAAAAGTGAAGAACATTTTTTAATCAAATATTTGATAAAAGCAATATAAAAACGAAACATACAGTAGTGTTCAAATCTAACTAGGACAACTTAACAAGCTATATTTCTTAAACTATTTATTGAAATGTAACCAA
>JAQFZM010002327.1:0-14065 GCA_034695785.1 Galumna obvia | reverse complement strand
GAACGTGCTAAACCTTACAATAAATAATGAATCATAAAATTATTGAATTTATTTTAAAGTTTGCTTTTGAGTAAAGTTTTTATAAAAACGTTAATCATTGAAAAACAATTTTGAACCATTCATAAAGATCTGTCTTAAAATTAATCAAGGTTGATTCACATTTATTAAAATTCAATTATAAAATGCTTAACTAGTCATTGATTTGTTGACGTACTTATTATCAAGCACATTTTTACAAGCTTTAATACTAATCATCATAGATTTTCTGAGGACTCTGCTTATAGACTATAAGTCTAACACATTCTATATATCAAACAAAGATGTTATTCTTTCGGAAGTTCGATATAAAGAGCTTTTTCTGTATTAAAACTTGATTGGAATGGAAAAATTGGATATATCATGCAATCAAATGAACAAGTATATATTAAAATGACTTAATTATATTCAATAATTATTATTCTTGTTTACACTAATTTGTTTAATCTTTAATACATATCTATGGATTAATTATTGTTTGAAAGGTTGGCTGAACTCTAATTAAAAAATTGTTATTAAAAACAATATTTGATATTATTTTCACCTTTTGATTAGTTATTATAATATCTATCAATCAATCATTTCTAAGATGAGTAACTTTTAATGAACTGTTATATTGATGTACTATTAATTAAATTCGTAATTAAATACAAAAATTTATACCATTTAAAGAACCGGGTTATGTGTGCACTCAATTTTGTGGTGACTCCTATTGACTTATATTAGTATTAGGAGTTCGAAAAAATTGAAATAAACTAGGATTTTATCTAAATATATCAAATATTTTCTCTATAATATCGAATTAATTATTTATTAAAGTTTTTACAATTTTACGGAAATGACACCCCTTTAGTGATATCCCTTACAAATTATTTCAGTTTATTAATAATAAATTAATTTTTTATATATAAATTTCATTTGACTCAAATTTAATTAACTGTTTATAAAATATTACAATCATTTATCAGTTGAGTAAAGCACCAGTTGTGTTAACTAATTCATTGTGTTAATCAATTTCATATCACCAAGGTACTTTACTCAACTGATAAATGACTGTATTTTGTTTAAAAAAATACCAAGGATATGTAATTTGTCAAAATAAAAGTTTTTAAAATTAGTTTACTCAGAGAAATGTTTTCATAAAACGAATTTTACATTTTATTGAAATTCTCTCATAAAAAATATAAACAATTATTGAATTATTTATTGTGAATGAGATAACAGTTTGTGGTCTAATCCTATAATCCTATTAAGTTTTATCCCTTTATATATTATACATTGTATATTATTGATGTCTATTCAATGAACAGAATCGTTTTACTGATTAAACCAATGTTGATCTTAGGATAAGATTTTTATCTTTTTTATTAAAATATTGTGATAAGAATCTTGCTAAATTTGAAGAATAGATATTTTTATTTAAAATTTTATTTAGAAATTTATTTAAAAGCCTTATTTAGAAAATATTTTTAATCATTTTTAGAAAAATAATTAATTTTAAGTCAAAATATTTAGATTACAAGCATTTGAAGTATTGAAACCACTAAAAGTATTAGAACCTTGCTCATTTATCAGTTATATGATGACATTAATTAATTCATTTCAATGCCATTCACTCCATAAGAATCGGGTTAACAATGAGTTGAAGATTTTGTCATTAATTTAAGAGTAAAAATTAACAAAATGTTTGCTCTAAAATAGTAACACATTTTTATTTAAAATATTATCTTTTTTTCATAATTAAAATCTTGAAAAATGATATCTTTGTAAAGAAAAGTAAACTAAACTAAATTAAACTAGAGCAAAAAATGAAAACATCCATAAGTACTTTGCAATGGGAGAGGAATAAACTTTCCATTCATTAGTATTCAAATTAAAGACAAAACAGTTTCAATGGTAATTAGCCCCGAATGAAGAGAACTCTTAGGTTGTGCTTAATTGTGATTCAACTCATATTTTTACTGATTGTTTAAGGGGTCGCTCTTTAGAGCACTCTTAGGGCTGGACTGACTCTCTTTAGATCTAAATAGGATTTGCAAGAATTCATTATTTAAGGATAAGATTTGGAACAGATTTTATTTTTCAAGGGATATATGGAAAAATATCAAGGTTGTTTGACAAATATAATTAATTGATGATTTTAATTATGGAAAATTATTCATCGGAGTATTAATCTTTAATTAAGAGTAAATTTTTATTTGTTACAGATTTTAATCATTTAATTAATTAAGAATAAAATCTTGATTAGAAGAATAGCAAACTTAAATGAGTTCCTGCTTGCTCATCTTGATGGTACTACGCTTATCGGGCTCTTCATTGAACTAAATTATTTTTACAAAAATTTAAGATAATAATGATATTGAAATAAAGGATATTTTTTTAGATAAAATGTCATTTTTAGTTTATTTTAATATTTTTCTATTCTTGTTAACTAATATGTAATTGTTTTGATAACTATATTTGAAACAATTTTTATGGAACCGTTTATTCTTTATTTACAAATGTTTTGTTATTAAAGAATAAAAATCTGAAAAAATTATTAAATAATATATTTCTAAAACTAATGAGAAAATAGTGTCACGAAAGAGATGACACTTTAATGTCGAGATTATGTATCGAATTGTTGTTAAACTATAGTTTGAAAAAAATAAAATAAAAATTGAATTAAATAAAACGCTATCTTTTTATGTCGAGATTCACTTCAAGACTTCACGATTTTAATTTGTTTGCAAAGATTTCATTCATTATTTAGTTTAACTTTAAATGAGTGCTAATAAGATAGAACTCGAGCTAAAGATTTGAGCCATAAAATTCTTTCAATTACTTACATTATAAGTTTTAAATTTAGTATTCTTTGAAATTTGACTTTCTTTCTAAAAATTTAAAAACTTATTAAAACTTGATTAAATTATATAAAAAATTTGCAAACTAAAAAATTATACCTTGTTATTTTTTTGAATTTATTTAGTTTTAGTTTATTAATATTATAATTATTTCTGTTTAAAATGATTTAAGCAATTTAAATCACCAAGTGAATCGTATTTTGTTTAATAAAATATTTTTCGAGAAATGTAAGCTTGCAAATTTTATTGGCTATAGTATTGTGGTAGCTCTGGATATGGTGAGCCTCTTAGCCTCAAATTCTTGTAAAGAGTGTTGTGAGACACGAAAAAACTCGTTTGTCGACTAAAATAACAATTTTGTTATTATTTTGCTTTTATTATTAAAAGTTATATTAAATGCGAAACACATTTCTCTTCTCATTTTAATTCAAAGCAAAACCGTTTTTATTGTTTTTGTGTTACTTTTGGTTCAAAAGAGACTCTTCTTATTCTTATTTCTTTTCTTATTGCAAACAAAACTCTTCGATACCAGTCCTAAGCACTGGATGTCTGACTTAATTTATTTGACAATTAGTTTCTTTCCGTTTGTGATATAACTCAAACTTTAGTGGTTTAGCGATAGAATCGTGTTTTTGCTTTTATTCCAATCATTATTTCTATTCAATTAAATTTTAAAATGAATTTTTCAAATCGATTTCAATTAATTCTGATTTTATTCTTGGGTTGCGGTAAGTGTTTGAAATATTTTTATATATATCAAAATTAACATGCTCAAAATCTTGATTCATGGCTAGATACTTTTTACTTAATAAATAATTATGATTAAATTTTACTAGATAATTGATTCAATTGAATAGTACTTTATAGAAATAGATTTTATATTATGAGTAAATTTTACTTGTTTAACTTATCAAGCTTGATTTCTAGGAAATATCCTCTATAATAAAGTTTAGCTATTAAATTTGATCAGGATAAAGATTAAGCTTTAAAAGAATAATTATGTGAATGGTCAAAATGTTGTCTAGAATAATTATGTAATCCCATATTTAAATCTATTTAAATATTAAAATAATTTCCAGGAAATAAATTTACATTTAGAGTAAAATTCAAAATTAATTCTTTAATTTCTAATTCAAACCAATACTTGACTTCTTTTAAAAAAGCCGTCGATTTTTAAGTGATTTTTTGATTTATTTTATTTTAAATTTATGTCATTTTTATTAAACGGATTTTTATTAAAATATGTTTTAACTCAAACAGGGCTTCGATTCATTGAAAGTGTGCCCAATGTATGTATCAATCAATCGATATCTTCATTTTGACAGATTTAGTGCCCTTTCTGTCAATACATGACTTCAGTGATGACCAGAGGGGTATAACTCAAATGCATTCAATGTTTTAAGTATTTGGGAAACCCCACAGTTTTAATTATAATTTAACTTTCAAAGGGTTATATTTTATGACCTTGTATATTTAACACTTTATTTCGTGTTTTAACACCTTTTGTGCCCTCTGGTCATTGGTGTGGTCCTCCCTGTCTATGTATTATTGATTTTTAAATGATTCGATTATATGTTGTAATTATAGGGTCTAACGGGTGGTCCGAAACTTTGCTATGAAAACAGTGAAAGACTGGTCAGAACACCATTTGGTTACAGATGTGTAGTCATAACGCGATCAAACGATAAGGTAAGTCATTATGTATTCCTTAATTCATTTTTGCGAAGAGTTCGCTATTTTAAGCGCAAACTTTAATAAATTAATTTTGAGTTTTTTATGGCACCAAAAATCAAATTATAAAAAGAATTTCTGATTGAATTTATACCATATTTTACCAAAAGTGACCCTTTTGTGACCCCTCCCATTCTTTAAATATTTTAGATAAAAAGTTCAAATTTAAAAATAGTTGAGAGTATATTTAAACTATTAAATATATCAAGGTGTTTTAAAAAATAAATCTAAGAAAAGATAGTGAGAAATGAAGAGAAAAAGACATTAATTTATTATAAGAGAAAATAACTTTATTTTGCGATAAAAACTTTAATTTTATGGATGAGTTGTTCAACATTTTAATGAAATCATATTTTAAATGTTGAATACATTTATTTCGTTACAGAGATCTGCAAATGAGACTGAGTTGTCATCACAGGAAATAGACTTAAGTGACACTAAAACGGAGTTAAATACAAGTAATAATAGAAAAGATAATTTACTAAAAGAGGTAGACCTTAATTCAGTCGTTCCTATTGTGGAAACGATGACTCTTAACAATAAGCACAGAAAGATTGTTATCAAAAACAATAGAGGACCTTGGAACATTGCCAATAGTATGATATTTAAGCGTTCAGGCAATACAGACAAGAGTAATGACTCGGTTGAACAGTTAGTTGTCAAAAGTCAATCCCCTAAAAGTGATGGCCTTTTCGTCAACAAAAATATTATAAACGAAACAAATGTCAATACCTTAACCCCAAAGTCGACGTCTAATAAAAAAGTGAGTGAAATGGTTACACAAATTATTACCCCTTTAATACCCGACACATCTATTGAAGAGAAATTTATTAGGAATCTGCCCAAGATCAATTTACTGAGCAAACCCGTTGATAAGAAGAATTTAAGGAATTTTAGATTCCATTCAGATATTGATGTCTTTGATCTCATGGAAGACGATTCCATTCTTCGAAGTCAAAGTTTTGCCGACAATAAGAATATTGTCGTCAATGTATTGAATGACGACAGACGAAGAACTAGAAGTCCTGAAGAGTTATCTGAAGAATCCTCGGATCAAAAATTAAACGACGAAAAGAGTGAACAGACTTTCACTCCGATTAGGATTTTTGTCTTTTTGAACAGAAATCGTAATAAAGATAATGACTATAAGACTGAGTCATCCAATAATAGGTATAATATCGCTCAAAAGCCAACACCGAGAAAAGGCTTTCTTGAATTAAAGGCCAAGTCTTTGGATACAACCACTACAACGACCACAACAACGACAACAACGACAACCACTACACCAAAGCCTACGACTAATTCGATCGCAATTAAGAGAGTTTTAAAGAAATTTGATTTAAATGATTTTGAAGACAAAATGAGTCCCGACTTATGGAATCTGGAACTCATTGAGAGTAAAGAAGAAGAGGACAAATATGTTGAGCCAACAGAGTCTACTGTAAGCGACAATTTCACATTAACTACAGTTCCGGTCAGTCGGAACTGGACTTTTATTTGCGGCAAAAGAAGAGGATTTTTTGCTGATGTGGACAATGACTGTCGAACATATTATCAGTGCAGTGTTAGAGGTCGACAAAGATGGGAATGTCCTCCCGGCACACGATTTAATCAATTTTCTTCGACTTGTGATTGGTTGGAAAACGTCGACTGCTTTTCGTTTAAAGACCTCATAAATAGCAAGACTTCAATCGAACAGAATATCGATATAACAACGGCTTCCACTTCTTTGACCTCAACTTCCAGAACATCATCGACGGCAAAAACAACGACAACAACACCCAGTTATGAACCCGATTATGAGGACACTTTTCAAGAATAATTAGCTATTTTTGACGCCATATTTAAGATAAGATTTTTTCAATTATTTCATTCATTAAAGTCTGAGATTTCACTGAATGTCTAAAAAATAAGTTATAATAAGAATCAGAAAGTTTTTGATATTTTTCTCATTTATTATAAACTTTTTGTTGTTGTCATTTGAGACTAAAAGAAATAAATTGTTTTTTTATAATAACAAACACTTTTTCTAATTGATTCCGATTCAAATGAGTGGACACAAGTGAGACATTGAAAAAATGTTCATTTGTTACAAATTGGACTATTCGTGAGACTTGTGCTCAAAAAAGTTAATTGTTTAAGAAAACATATCTATTATTAGGTCGAGTAAAGAGAAAATTGATTTCGACACTTCTCTACATTTCTCGACACTTCTCTTTCATAATTAGTTTTTTACTTTTGAATTGAAATTTTTATTTTCAGTCAATTCTTAGTTCAATAACTTTTGGGTTAAATTATTAACAAATTTTCTCGAAATAAAGAATTCTTTTGAGATTACAAATGAAAAGTTGTCGGATAATAGTCTGGAATATACGCCTCACCTTTTGTTTGTTGTTATAATTAGGAATTATTTTCAGTTATTCTTTTATTTATGTAAAAAAAGTAATTGGCTATTTGCCCTTGATAACTTTCCAGATATTATTTTTCATTAATCAAACTTAAATTAGTGTTGATATTATTGGCAAATCTAGTATACACTTTGACCTAGACTAATTTTATAGTTTATGAATTAATTTAAAGAAAATAATAGAAATATTTTATTGCATACAATAAACGCAATAAAATATTTCAATTAATCTTGTTTATTTTAATAATTGAAATATTAACCATTAAATTAATGACTAAATTTTTCTTTTCCAACATTTATTGCCTAAACAAACATTTTATCTTACTCAATTATTATCATTAGTAATCATTATTTTATATATTAAAATTATCAAGTTCATAAAATTTGATAATTAATTTATGAATTTTTTCAATTTCAAGAGAACATGGCTTAGTATTGAGAGTATTTTTTGCTTGTTTATATTGAAGGTTAATTAATGTTCAAAATTAAAAGTAGATTAATAATGAATCTAAGAATCAAGGATGAATAAATTGGCCTAGAGCACGTGCAAGTCATACAAACAGTGCAATGATGTCCCTCTCATATTGATTAGAACCCAGATTTTTACAGCTAAGGGTAAATTTTTATTATATTATAATAAACTTAATCAGTTTAACCTCAATGTCATGAGTTTTCTATTAAATATTTTTTAATATAATTATTATTAATAATAATAATATTATTCTATACTTTCGTTAGTCATTCATTTAGTTTAAATGTTAAGCTTTTATAAATGAAACACATTTGTTATGGTCTTCTCTTGAGTGAATTCAGGTTTGAATAATTTGCATACGATATGATTCAATCCCTTAACAGTGTTTTCATTGTATTCATAATTAAGTGATTAAGTCATTAGAATTAAAAAGTGTGTTGTCTTCAGAGCGAAATGATTTAAATTATGTGAAAAGTGTTTTCATTTAATGAGGTTTTAATATTAGACTTTAATTTTGTGTTTTTCATAGATTATTGTCATTTGAACTCTGCTTTTATTATTCAGACCAAATCCATACTTTCATATATGGTTTTATGATTCTGTGCTGAATATACTTTAATTTTTTAGATTAAACTTATTTTAAAATTAGTTTTGCATAAAATTTACTAATTTTTTCAAAATATAAGAAAATTCCGGAAATTTTCCGTTAAATTCATACTAAAAGTAAGGTTATCTTAAAACAAATCTCAAGAGATTTAAAGGAAAGATATTTTTATTTTGAAAACTAAAGTTTAAATCCTCTTTGATTTTATTACAAACAAATAATGTAATAAAAAAAGATTATTTCCATTTTGTAAATATAGAATCCATTGTGACTTAAATCACGATGACATCAGAGCTATTAATAATGTGTTAATCCTATATAATCTTATATAATCCCATATAATCTTTGAGATTTACAAATAATTTTGTAGTAAATACAGTGTCTTTGTTTGCCATTCACTTATTCTTGGATAAATATGGCCATCTTTTTAAACAAGTAAATAATAAAAAAGACTCGAATTCTTATAACAAAATGAATTTAAGTGAACTAAACGTGATAATTTCAAACATGACTGAACAAGAAAAATATCAAATATCAAATAAATATGATTACCAAGAATTCAGAGATCAGTCAAGATTTTGGATCCAAAGAATATTAGTGCCAATCATTGTTGTGATCGGAGTTATCGGTAATAGTATTACAATTGTTATTATGACCAGAAAAAGGATGCGTTCCTCAACAAACAGCTATTTGGCAGCGCTGGCCATCTCTGATATGATTTACCTGATATTTACATTTGTATTATCGTTATCTCATTACCCGAATGCAAATCATATAAACTTTTATATTTATTGGTATTTGAGACCCCTTTCAGTAATGATATGCGACACCGCATCCAATATATCCGTTTGGCTGACCGTCACCTTTACTATTGAACGGTAATTAAATTTTAGACACAAATAAAGATAAATAATAAAGAAAATCAATTTCTTTGATCATATATTTAACTTTTTATCTAGATTCTTTTTTAGTATTAACTGATATAAAAGTTTGTTTCACTAAATTAGTCGCTATTATTAAATTAAAGATGTATTCGAGTTTATACTAAATTAGCTAATTTTTTGTTTGTTTGCTAGTTTAGTTTGAAATATAATTAACTATATAATGTAAAAAGTGTTATCATTTGAATAGATCAAGATGGTTTTTTGTTGGACGCTCTGTTTAACATATAAATCATCGGTTAATTAAACACTTAAATTGAGTCTCGAATAAATCATTTGATGTCTTTTCTAATTATTATTTATTTATTTAATTATTTTACAGATATATTGTGGTCTGCGATCCAATTAGAGGCAAAGTGTTGTGTACTCCCTCTCGGGCCAGAAAACTCATCTTAATTGTATCAGTGGTTTGTTCACTGATAACAGTTCCCACAGTTTTTGAGTGGAAATTAAATGAAAGAATTGATGAGAAGACAAATCAAACTTTTATTGAATTAAATTATTCTGATTTAGGAATGAATTTATTGTATAAAAATGTTTACTACTATTCAACAGTAGTTTTCTTCGTATTTCTACCGCTAATAGTTTTGGCAGTTTTTAATGTATTTCTCATTCGTTCACTTCGGGTCTCATCTGTTTTAAGACGAGAGATGACTCACAAACCTCTTAATAGAAATTCTAGTAATAAAAGTATTAAAACAAAAAGTGAGTAAATTATGCAAAAATATCTATACTTACAATAACGTTAAATACACTAAATGATCAAGGTTCACATTAGAGATCGAACTTTTCAACCCTTAGGGTTTTTCCAGACCCTTGAGTAAGGGTCGGGAAGGGTTCCATTTTTAGAGAAAAGTATGCCCTTTAAACCCTTAATTTTGTATGAAATTATATTTTTTCATTGTTTTTATATAACAATGTTTTTGAATTAAAATGAGATCACATCTATTGATTTACCCCAATATGTTAACTAATTACTGTTTAATCACTCAAATTTAGATTTATATGGATTTAAGTTACAATAAAAACTTATAAGAGAATAATGGTATTATTAAGGGTTTAAAGGGCATACATTTGAAGGATAAGGGTTTGAAAAAATATCTAAGGGTCGGGAAAGGGTTTTTATTTTGAAATTCTCTAAGGGTTCGGGAAGGGTAGGGTTTATCTTTTCATTATCTTCTTTCATATTATCTCTCGAAATATTAACGTCTGTCTTAACCTCTTCTTCTACAATCTTTTCGTATTCAGTAATAATTACAATGAAGTCTGATGTGTCGATTAGATCATTGTCGTCGTCTTCATTGTAGTTTAAATTAGACATATCGAAATCACTGCCAACACTAAAATATGTAGAAATAATTGAAGCGTTTGGCAATATTTTTGCTAAAACACTTACACTAATATAAGATCGTTGTCCATATTTACACCTTCTAAATAAAAAATTGGCTCATTTTTGAAAACATAGTTTGCAATATTCAAAAAAATTATTAATCATTTATAATATTTAACAAGGTTTGAGGCAAAGCCTATAATCACTACATTTACGAGCATTTACCAATATAATATAATAGTAATTTAATTTAGTCTAGCTAAAAATATAATCAGGCATTTTAAAAAGAATCCTATGCAATTTAGGGTTCCATTGTTTCAAGTACTTTGTAATTTGTTATGTGAGTGATTGGCAATGAGAGCAAAGCCTTCCACTCCTTTCTTTTTCTATTAAAAAGGCAAATTTTTCCCATTATAACAAAAGTGCTTGTGTCTTGAGTAATATATCATTGCCTACCACGCCCTTTCGTTACTTTCAAAAAGGCAACACACTTCTCATTTTCCTAAAAAAGACTAAATTTCCCCTTTAATATCAAAAAGATTGATCAAAAGAGAAATTTATCAAAGCCTACCATTTCCATTATAATTTATCAAAAAGGCGAACTTTACCCGTTACTAACAAAGGAGGTAATCTCAAAAGAAGGATTTCTAAGCATAATCACACTCTTTCGCTTTTATACAAAAGACAAAATTTTTCTGTTACTATCAAAACGGCTGGTCAAAGAGAAGGTGATCATTGCTTACTAACCCTTCCGTATCTTTCAAAATGGCGAAATTTCATTCTTACTAACAAAAATACTGGTCTCTATAACAGCTTATCACACACTTCCTTTTTTTAAAGAACGAAATTTCCCCATTACGAACAAAAGGGTTTTTCGCCAAATAAGGATATCACAGCTTATCACTCCCTGCCGTTTCTTACAAAAAGAGGAAATTTCCCCGTTACGAACAAAAGGGTTGGTCATAGAGAAAAATATCACAGCTCACACCCTCTCCGTTTCTATAACAAAGACCAAATTTTCCTATTAATATCAAAAGGTTTGGTTTCTTGAGAAGGATGGTACAGCCTATACTCCCATGCGTTTTTATCAAATAAATAAAATTACCCAGTTACTAATAACCGGGTTGGGCTCCAGAGAAAAATAGCACAGCCTATAATCTCCTCCGTTTTTATAAATAAGATGAAATTTCCCCGTTATAAACAAAAGAGTTGGAAAGAGAAAAATTTCACAGTGGGTGGGTGGGTGCGAAACGATTACATATAATACACTTTACTACGTAAATGTAGTGAAAAACAAAATTTTCCGTTAAAATCAAAAAGGTTGTTCAAAAGGGAATTTTATTACTGCCTAACACGCCCTTGCGTTTCTTTCAGAAAGGCAAAATTTCCCCTTTAGTAAGTAGGGCTGTAAATTGGGTGGGCCAGCTGGTTGAATAAGGGTGGGTGAGCCGAAAAAGGGGTGGGTGAATCGATAAAATTGGTGGGTTAGCAAGTATAAAAGTTGGATAGGCTTGTAGGGTGTGTGGTTGGGCAGGTAGAGTGGGTTGGGGAGCCTGTAGAGTGGGTACATAATTATTAAATGTACTACACTTTATTATGTAAATGTAGTGAAATACTTTTATTCGATGCATCCCACTTAGTTATTGTATTTCAAAAATTTAATGCGCTGCATCCCACAGGGGCGGTGGGCGGGTAGGTTGGTGGATGCGAAACGATTATATATACTACACATAATATGTAAATATAGTGAATAAATGAAATACAAAATTAAAATCAAATTATTTTATTTAATAAATTTCTTAATTAATTGAGTTGAAAAATGAACCAAGTTAGATATAATCAAAAATGATTTCATTGAATTAATGATTGAATTAAAGAGAGAACAAAATTTATGGTTTGAGAGAAAAGTGTGTGAATGGAATCTTTTAAAACAACAGGAAATCATTGTAGAACAGGGAATTGAACTAGATTGTTCTAAAAGAAATAGTGAGGAACTATTGAGATAAATTAATTTATTAAAAAGAAAAATCAAGTTCTTGAATAAGTCTTTGATTTAATTAATACATAAAAAAATGTGGGATAAAAATTCACAATTGAACAATATTTATGATGAACAAGGTTGTTTCAATGTTGATCACACTTTAAATAATCAATTGAACTTAAAATTTTGATATTTTAATACATTTATGTCATATAAATAGAGATAAAAAATTATTACAAAAATTTTTATTTATGAATCATTAGTTGTAAGTATCATCAATGTTTATATCTAGAATTAAATGTCATTTTGATAGATATTTAACGAGAACTGAAATAACTTCTTAATAAAATGAATAATCTTTTTGTGACTACTAATAAACAAGGTTATAAATTTACTCAAATTTCTTATCACTTTTAATAAATATTTAATAACATAAAACTATTTTTCATTTGTATTTAAATAAATTTGATTAAAAAAATATTTTTAAAACAAAAATTCCGATTCATTATTAATGATGTTTTCAATCGAAATATTAAGCTTGGTTATTCAATATATTTAGTAGCTCTTAAAAGTTATTTCAAACACTATCTGTAAGGTAAACTGTATCTGATTATAATAATCAGGGATATAAAAGAGTACTGGTTTTGTAAAATGAAAATTTGATTTTATTTGAAACACATTTCATGAATTTTAAACAATAAAGAACTCTAAAATTTTATTAATAAAACCTTCTTTACTTAAAATAAAGGTTTAAGGTAAGGTTAAAAGTAACCCTTATCTAACCCTTAAATATATTGCATGCATCCTGTTTATAATTACCATGCACATTCCTTTACTGAGTCTTTTTGTTATGAAAACTCATCCTGTTTATAATTTATAAATATTGTATTGTTTATATGTATTAACTCTTCTGTTTTTATCTCTCTTTATGTTCACTTAATATTAAGTCTAACCTTTGTTTTGCAACAGTGCACAGTTTTTCCATTAAAAATGTTCTAGTACATTTTGTGTTTCATTGTTATATAATTGTCTTCAATATTATATCTTAAAAGAAAATTCAATAAGATAAGATATAGCTGTCCATGGTTACACTCTTTTGAGAAAATTTACTCATTTTTTGAAGACATTTTCGTTGAATTGCAACAAAAATTTTGGATAATTCTATAAAACAAATTAGTAATAAAAACCAAGATCGTTTTAAAATAGAAAATAAGTTAACTGAATTCTATTTGGAATTGAATTCAGAGATTACTCAAAGAGAAAAACTTGAAATAAGTTTAGATCTTATATCAGAAATTGATAAAATAAACTTAATATTTAGTTATAACTTATAACTCAAATATATGTCAAACTGAAGTCACTTAAAAAGTCTACAGAAAAAGTTGAAATTAAAGAAGAGTATCTGAAGGAAATTAATTTCTTAAATAAATCTTTTATTGAATTACAACAAAAATTTTTAAATTCTTTGAGAATAAAATTTAGAACTAAAATAAATTATTAAATGTAATAATTATTTTATAATATAATTAACTAGCTTCAAACATGATTAAATAAATGGTAATTAATTATAAATCTAAATAAATAAAATACTTTTAATATTCTATTAATATATTATAATCAGGGATGGCAAAAGACCGAGGTCCAAGGGGGGGTATAAGGGGGGTATTTTGAAAATGACCCAAAATTGCTTAAAAACACATAAAACATCAATTTTAAGGCT
>JAQFZM010002326.1:0-14079 GCA_034695785.1 Galumna obvia | reverse complement strand
TTTGAAATTGACAAGCTTATATTTCCTCTTTCAATGAGAAAATTTTAAAACAAAAAAACACGTGTCGACTTAATTTTAATATAGTTTATAAAAAATATTGAAACATAAAATTATCTTTTGAAATTAATGAAATAATGAACAAGGGATATTTTATCAAATATATTTAAAATTGTACAAGATAATTGGATAAAAATTTATAAGGATAAAATTCCGACAAAACCATAGTTGGGGTTTAAAAAGAATTTTATTCTAATAAATATTAACGGAGATATTGAGACAAAACGAGTGCCACTTAAAAAGGCCATGACTGTATTAATATAAATTTGGTACCTGTGCTCAAACTGCGCTCAACACAACACCAAAAAACATTGTTTATGAAACACAAAACAAAAACAAAAGAAGTAAATGTCAGCTAAAAAGGATGTCAGACATAAGGGATGTCATCGTCTCTCTCTTTAAACAATAAAAATCAAAAGACTATCAAAAATAGAGTAAAGAAAAGATGAAAAAATTGATTAATTGCTCGAAAAGAGTAGTCTTTGAAAAATCGGAGTCAATTATAGTATAGTTTCGTTCAGAGAATTACATTTTTTTATGAAAATTTTTCTTCTCGTCTTTGAATTTTCAAACTCTTATATTATATCTCTTTTTCTTTTTCTTAGACTTTATTTAATAAATTTGATAAAATTTTTTGTGTTCTTCTCTAAAGACGTCTTTTCTTACTTTTTTTTTTAATATTAAATTATTTTAAAAACTTGATTCCAGACCTGAAAATTGTTTGAAACTCAACTCATATTATAATAAATTCAAGATTTTATGATTTTTGAAGAATAATTATGTGCTTGGTAATTATGATTTTGTTTTCTCTTCGGTAATTAATATGAAGGACATGAAATCATATCATAAGACAATCGTTTTCTTAATTTAGTTATAATTTTCTATTCTTAAGTCATAACAATTATTTGATGATAAGATAAAAAGAGGTAAAAATAATAACAAAATTGATTTAAATCATAGTTAAGGTTAACTCTTTTGCTAAAACACTTGTATTTTAAAAATTATTTTCTCTTAAATTATGGCTTTAATTAAAAGCAATTTTATTTCAAAAGAAGACGAAATAAAACGTCAAATAAATAAATTTTTTAATGCAATTCATATGCTGTTCAACTGGTCTCTGGCCTGGCATGAGTTCACCCCTTCTTTTTATGTGCAAATAATTATCTGGAAAAACACTCCTTTCAAGATATCCAATGGTAATGATTGTGCAACGATGACAACACATATAAATCTCGGTATCAATCTATGGCTCATCGGTATCATTCATTCAGAGCACACCATATAATAAAGCATAGGAAGAGCTCGAAAAAAAACCAAAGCCGAGCACAAGAAACACATTTAATTTGATTCGCATTTGGAGAGCGTTTCTGATTATTCGCATTAAATCTTTTTCTTCGACTAATATATTGCAAAAACCGTTTAAATGCGAAATAAGAGGTTATTCTGTATTTTAAAAGTTAACATTTTTTGTTGTTTCATCTGATAGTCTTTCATCTGATTTCTGTTTCTAAATCTTTAAGTTAAAAAAAATTTAGTTTTTTAAACTTCACTTAAATGTCGGATACTTTTCTCAAAACTCGTGAATAATCAGAATGTGTTTCACTATTTTTTTATATAACAATTTTCTTTTACCAATGCTTTCACTATCTTTTATATTAAGAGCTGAGATAAGCCATACAACCAGTCATAAGGATCGGTAGATTCAAATGGCTTTCTATTGCCTGTTATACAAAACTGGTATGACCAAGATTGTTTTCATACTCATTCACAGACATTAAATATGAAAACAAAAATATCTTAAAAACTGATTCAAATGGTAATCAAAGGATAGCCATTAAAATGTTTAAAATAATTATCAGAAAATTTATTTCTATGAGAACTGAGTTTCAAATTAAGTTCTGATCATTTTTTGTTACTTTTCTTTGGGTTACCTCACAAGAGGTTGGCTATACCTTAAGCGAAAGTCGGGATATAATTTGCGATATAACTAAGATTTGAACGAATTTCGCGTCTGTTTTCTTCGTTTTTGTTCTTTGCCTGTGCTTTGAGCGCCTGATGATTATGGTTGTGGTCATGCAATGGCATCGTTTAATACATTTATGTCTGTCTCTATACATACCTAAAGTTGCAAAAAGAGAGGGAGAGGAGAGAGAGAGAGAGAGAGAGAGAGAGAGAGAGAGAGAGAGAGAGAGAGAGCCCTGAATACCTTAAAGTCTCGATAGTTCTCATTCTTTTTCAATATCTCTTAAATATTATCTCTCAAAATATGAGTTACATTATATTCAAGTTCTCTTTTTTTTTCTCTTTCAGATCTCTCAGCACTTAAGATAGACTTTCGGAACTCATCTGTTGTTCAGTCGTTCATTCAATTTGAAGGTTAAGTTTCTCTCATTGAATGCTTTGCTCTGAAATGCATTTCAACTAAAAAAAAAGTTGAGAGCAAAACATATATATAAAAGTCATATATTTATTTGAGTCAAACTTATTATATGTGAGATTCCAAATGATTAATGAATTTATTTCGGTTTCAAAAGTAATTAAATATTTTTGCAGCTGAACTAAGAGTAGACACAATTTGTGATATTCTTTGAGAATAAATACTATTTTTGAAATTTTTTAACACCAAAACAGTTGACGACAAAAACAACAAAAAAATATAATTAATTTATTAAAGTCATAGGAATGAGAATTAATGAACAGAACTGTGAATGGATGTCAAGACCACTGGAGGACAGGCTTTCCGAGAGAAAAGTAAGATAACACAGAAAAAAAGAAATTATCACTTATTTAGTTCTTCCACTTATTAAATGACAGAAAGAATTTATTTTGAGTTAATATTAAAATAAGAAACGAGTTTTTCGTTTTGCAATTAATATATTATTATAACGAAAATCATTTTCATTTGCGTTGATTTAATAATTGTCTATAAAATTATGCGAATTGAATGAACTCTCTCATAATCTTGTTATTAAAGTGGAACAATCATTAGGTAGTAATGGGTAGACATCACTATCACAAACACCCGACCATTGCTCGGATGGCGGCGATGATGAATCTCTTTTTTATATCACAAGAATATCATGTGATTCGGTTTCGGTATAACAGCATAAAAAAGGAAAGCATATCATTACTCTCTGTGGCACAGAATATGCCTACACTAAAATGATGAAGGTAATGGGGAAATGCCCAAACTGTCAGTCCCTTAACCTCTATAGACAGTGAGAGTATATCATATACTTTCTTAATCGTTTGTTTCCATATAATTTCAAATATAATGTCTCTCTCTTTGACTCTCTCCCTCCCTCTCCCTCTCTCTATGAGTTTAACCCCCGATAAATTGAAGTCAAATAGTGACAGATAATATACAGCTGTTTATAATAAACATTTCACACAAATCATCGGCCGTTATGTCTGACACTCATTAAACTGGAGTTCATTATATCGTTAATCAATAATAAGTTTAAGTGATTTTTCAGTGAAAGTTAATCACAATTTGATGTTTTGTTCCAAATTTTACGGACAAATTTCAAGAAATATTCAATAAGTGAATGCGGGTTATATCAGTTTTTGATTAATAACAGAGAGAAAGGCCATCAAAGAGAGACGTCTGCTGTAAGGGGGTATACATACAAAACTCATTATTCAAAAGAACAGTTGACTATCGTTTGCAAAAACAATTTATGATCAGAACTAAAATATGCGGCTCTACTGGTGCTGAACATAAATATTAGTTTGACTTCAGGTCCTACCAGTGTTTCATTTCGCGGCTAATTTACGATACGATCATCTTTTGGCCCAATTTTTTGGGGGAAAATACAGAATAAAATATTTCAATTAAACTCATTTTGTGTTAACAAACATCGAGTGAATTGTAAATAAGACTTTAAACTATTCATTGAAAAAAATTCATTAAAAATTCCTCTGAAATGTAACCCAAATTTCTATACCTTTGAAACAAACAATAAGTAATTCTTTATTCTTAATATTTATTTTATTTCTCACATATTTATTCAGTTGTGTGAACACAGCCCTCTTTATCAAAGACAATATGCTCTTGGCTTTACTCTCTTAGATAATCGAAATTCAAGTCTCGAATGACATTTGATTTCTCTTTCATTTTTGTCGTTTATATTATCTTTTTTTCCCGACATTTCTATTTCGAGTCCTATTCTTTGTATCAATTTTTTCCTCGAATTGAGTTTCCATTTGAATATTAAACAAATAAAAATGTGTTTAAGAAATTTCAAATATTCTTTATTTTTTTCTTTTCCTGAGCACAGGCTTTGAGAAGAGTCTCTCCACTCATACGAATTGAAACTATGAATAAGTTATAAGTTATCGACAAATATATATAACTTTCAAAAACTAATATATTATTCAGTTTTTTCAGTTTCGTTGAGCACTGGGTTTATGAGTGAGGGCTTCATAACCCAAATGTAAGAATACATATTTTGTGAATATTCTAACAAAAAATTTCCAGTGATTTGTGCGAAATCGTGGAAACAAAAGTTTTTGTGCGACCCTCTCATCAGAAGCTCTACTCTTCCGATTGCATATATCATTACGAATCACTAGTTTTCGGTGCTTTTTATCACTAATATTATATGAATTTCACTCTAAATCTATGTGTTGTCGGAGTCTGAAGAGCACAGCATAACATGAAAGACCAAAAAAGAAAGAATGAGAGCACAGGATTAACGACAAACAGATGCTATTTCTATACATCAGAAGTTTAGGCGAAAAAATATTCAGAATATAACCACAAATTCGTTTCGCATCAGATTTTTCTCTCAAAATCTTTACGCAAATAAAGTTTGAGCTCTTTTTTTTCTGTCACTCCTCCTTACGGGAACCGAACTATTCCTAAACACAGCCATAAGTCCACTAAATGAATGGTTGGGCGCATAGAAAATCGGATCCCATTCTTTGCTGTCTATTTATTTGTTATATAAATTCGTATATATTTTATGTCTCTTTTTTGTTACAAAACTATTGTCTCCTTTTGTTTACACTGTTTTGTGCTAATATTGTTGACCACAAGCTGTCGGTTAGAAGATAAGGCAATATCGACGGGTTTGCATAGGATTGGTATTGGAGGGGAACACCAATGGAAGGGCTAGTAATGACATTCGATGGTCGAAACTTTGATGAGTTCACAACAAATGTGTTTCCTTTTAAAGCAAATCTCCTTTGGAGTAAGTTTAGGCATAACTATAACAAGACTGGAGGCACTGATATCTTGGGTTCGCACTCTTCCCACTCGAATCAGTATTTTTCTGGTTTTAATCTCTAATCCACTTTAAAATTAATTTTATGTCTGTAATTACATTTCGAGCCCTAACTGTTTGTTAATAAGTCTTTACATTAGGAGCTGCAGAGCATTAGTGAGTTTAGCGACTTTCCAATAAATGCCTACCAGTGCTTAGTAGTCGATATACGGCAAAGTCAGTCACATCTGTATGCGATGTGTGAACGAAATACTAAGTGTTTTATCTTCAGCTACTGGTGCCGGAAATCTGGATTTCATATCAGTGAAGAGCCAGAGATTTGTTGTTAAAAATTCATAATTCACGACATGAGGAATGACATAAGTTATGAGTATTTCATATCAGTCCCTCTTCTTTGGTGTGCGTCTCATTTTTACATATATTTAACTCTTATTGTGAACAGAATTAACCATTTCTTAAAGTTTTAATCAAATAAATTATTTTAAAAACTTTTGAGCGTTTATTTCAAACTTATTTTTAATTTTTAGTACTTATAAGTTATAACTATTTTAAAGTTTCTAATCCGAGTCAAATGAAGATAATTAAGAGTTTTAAACTATTCGGGATATTTTTCACAATTTTTGACGGAAAACTTTTTGCTATAAAAATAGCTGAAGAGTGTAAACCAACTCAAAAGAGATATTTTTATCATTTTTTTCACTAATTCTGATGAATTACAACCAATTTTTCAAACCTTTTTGTAGTATTAGTTGTAGTTTCACTGCAAAACAGGCCATCAATTTTTGGTTTTGAATTTGAACAGAAAATATTCTGTCCTTAAAATTCAAATACAAGATTCCATTGAATTGTAGATCAGTTTTGTTGGATATTTCAAGAATTTATTTCACGAACAGAAAATTATTGGAAAAACAAGACTTTTTTAGCTGAAAAACATATGATATCTATTAGTTGAAAGTTGAGTTTCAAAGTTTAGTTTTTTTTTATAAAAAAAATCAAAAATATTTCAAAGAGAAAATTGACTCAAAACTATTCTCAGTTTTGACTTTAGACAAGAAAATCAAATCAAAATTTCTCTGTTTGTGTGTGTTTTCCAACTGATTGGCCATAATTTTGATCCTATTATGTCATTTTCACTGAAGGATATGCCTCACATCTAACCATACTTTCCATTGTATACATTGGATATCATTAAAATAATTTCTTTTACACCATTTTTCTCTTCATATCCCTCTTCAGACTCAACTCTATTGATATATAAATGTATTGTACTTTTGATAGTTTAGAATAGTTTATAAAACAGAGTTATTGGCCAAACATTTTCTGATAGATGAGATTTTTTGCCGAAAATTTTCTTGTCTACCAAACGGAGAGCATAAGGAGTCACGACTTTCAGTCAAATCCAGAACCTGTCACGCAATACCTACCTGAGCACTGGCATAACAACATATGTAGTCATGTTTAGGTCATACCATTAGATGTATACTTCATATAAATGAAGTCTATTCTGATTACATATTTTTTTTAGTGAAAACACTTTACTATTCTTTTTGAGTAAAACACTGTTCACAAGACATTTAAGAAATTTGTTTCATTGGATTTTTGGGTTCACTTTTTATTCAATACTATTATTGTTATCATATTTTTCGCTCTCATTTTATTACAAAAACCTTTTCTTTTATTTGTGAAACACTTTATTTGTGATATATTTAAAGGAATAATAATATCATTGAATTTATTTCATGTATTCTGTTTTGAAGACATTCACTCATTATTTCAGTCATTTATTTTAATTTAATTTAATTTAAATTAATTAAATATTTAATTGAATAAACGAAGGATTTTCTCAGCCTTTCATTCATTTGGCTTTCATTTGGATATTGTCTCCAAATTTGGTTAAAACTAATTGAAAATAATTTCATTTTTCATTCAACAGACGTTTTCAGACAACAATACAAACAAAACTTATTTGAATTTTCATTTCATTCCTTTCATTCAAACGAATAAAATGTATTCAAAATTATTCTAATTTTTAAATCTGGAGTTAAGGCAAAGAGGGTTATCCCTATCAGTGGTTAAAAGTCACAAATATTTTTAAAATGTGTTTCTCCGCAACTTTTAGTCATTATATAAGTTTGAAAACATTCCCCAAACGTTTCCATTGAGAGTTGTATTAAAGGAAATCCCAAAAAGGATTATCGGATAGAATGAACTAAATAGTTGTCCCATAGAAGTAAAAATCAAAAGGTATACCTCAATAGAAGTAGCAAGGAGAAATAAAAGCTTTTGAAAAATTACTTTATATACTTTTTTTGTGTCGCCTCACTCTCTCCTATTCTTTACTAGTTTTTTATCGTTCGATACTATTTTTCAATAGGATTTGCGTCAAATGTTTGATGGCTGCGCCTCTCAGAGAACAGGCGGCTGTGCTGTCAGAAAGAGCACCAGTAGGTAATGTGTGCCCACCATCACAATTATGGTAGGTTTGAGGGCTTTGGCAAATCTACTGGAGCTCTTTGTTTGCTTTCAGACTTATGTTACAATTTTTTATGAGTTCCTCAAACGTTAAGAAAAACTTTTTTTATATTATTTTTTTCAATTTTATTCTCTTTTCCTCTGATGTATGTCTTCTGAACGAAGAAAATAATTTGAGATTTTCTTTGAATTCTTTGATTTTTTGAGTTTTGAGTCGACTATAATATCTATGAATTGAAGGATATAAGAGAGGAGTCGGATGTCTCGCTTCGGTCGCTTTACTAAAGAAAACTTTTTTTTTTAAATTTGACTTATAGTTTGTGTCGTTCGTAAGCAACGCTCGGATGAATTGGCAAATACTGTTTCCTTACAAATACAGAGCAAATGAGTGTCATCTCATCTAAAAATTTTTCAAAAATTCTCTTTACTGTTAGGAATGAGTTCATGCATCGCACCCCTCACGTTATGCCACACATTTCTGGCGAAGTGAGAGTTATTAAGACACAGAAATGTCGAGCCATTATAAGTGGGCTCACAATTAGGGGGTCTCTAATGACAAACGCCGGACCCCATCAAAGAAACTCGAGTCACAAATTATACGAGACTTGGAAATTGTCAATAGCTAGATCAACTTTCATATTAAGGCTGTGCACAATTTACTCAAGCAAATTTTCCTGAATTAAAAGATTCCGGTACATTCCAGGGCCCGTTTCTGATCTCTTGGTTAACCCGGCTATTAGTGATAAGAAAGACAAAAATATGCTAACAATTAGAGGGTTTCCATAAACTCATTTGTGCGACAGTTGTTTGAATCTACGGACTGTTAAGTGAATGTTTGTAATTATTTTTCTCTTTTCTCTTCATTTAGTTTTCACTCTCTTTTCACTACTTTTGTGTTCACTATATTCTGAGAAAATTAACTTTAATTAAGTTTTCTTTAGAATCGAAAGCAGACAATATTTGGTTCAAAAACTAAACCAAAAATAAAAAGTATATAAAAAAAACTTTTCTTTCAGTTTTCAAACCAAAGGAAATGACAATAAATGGAAAAGTCATGGAATGAATGGAATGAAAAATATATATCGAAATAGTTTTTCGAATTTTCATTTGATTTGAAGTGAATTTTTTCGATTAAACTGAAGAGAGGGAAGAGGGAAGAGAGAGAGAGAGAGAGAGAGAGAGAGAGGGAGAGAGAGGGAGGGAGAGAGAGAGAGAGAGAGAGAGAGAGAATGTTTTCAATTGTTATAAAAAAAGTGAATAAAAACCAAAACAGAAAAAAATTCAAAACCATTGGAATTCATGCTATGATAGCGTATATCAGAATTGTATGTATTGTTTGAAAATTGATTACAATTCTTATAGTCAGTAGTTTTTGTGCTGTGCTTTTATCAAAACTTTGTGAGTGAGTCTCTCCCACTCTTTCTATGGTAAACAGGAATCGAATCGTCAGTAATAAAGTTGGAAATCAATGGCTAAACACTATTAGTCGGGTATATATCGGCGGTAACCGATTGGAGGAAGTATTCGTTTGAATGAAAGCCATATTGCTTTTAGACTCCTCTTACACTTTTAGACTCTTTTCTTTAATAACCATTGACTCTGTTTTATAGACTATTCTATGCCATTGATATAATGGTGTTTCATATATAAGGCATAAGTGGTAACAATTTATTATCGAAAACTCTATTTCGATACTCTTTTCTCATTTGACTCGTTTTCCTAAGAACTCAGTTAAACGAATCTCTCATTACTTTTTGCCTTTTATTGATGTCTTTGGAGAGTCATTATTAAAATATAACCAAATTTCATATATAACTCCATTTGATGGCAAACTCTAATCAAATCTGGTCTTTATATGAGTTTTGTAGAGAAAACGTCTCATCTCTTATATTGTCTAATATTTTATTATATAATTGTCTGTTGTGTATAACAATACTACCATTTCTCTAACGGCATTCCAGTGCTGTGCAACCATTGCATAGATCATTGAACATGTGGCTAATATATGAGATTCATTTTATATCTGATATCACAATTAGTGTTAAGGCACTTTCTTTTAAGCCTCAAAATTTTTCTAATCAAAATATATGTGCAAATTCTCATTCAGATCTCATTCGCCGCTCCGGCTATACATCACTGATAATGCATTAGACTTTTCTCTTCAATAGAACAATTTAACTAGATTATTATTATTATTATTATCATTACTATTACTATTGAAAATAATTGTAAATAATTTAAAAACTTTTTTTATTTATTAGTGGAGAGTCGTCTCAAATAAAGAACTTTTAATTTATTTAACATTTTTTTCGATTTGAAATATTAATTAATTATTTATTTAATTCAAGTCAAGAGTTCAGAGACTGAGTTCCAGTCCTTTTCAAATGACTTTCAAACAAAATTATTTATAGTATTTAATAATATTTTCCTGTGATTTCCTCAGAGAGTTAGCCCCCAGAAGGAGGTGCAGATGCTGAGCAATTAGTAATGACCCCTATGACCATTCAGTTCTGAGAGTACAGCAAAGGAAGCAGTAGTTCAAAGGAACAGAACATTCCTATTGTATGGAAATTATGGATATGTATTGTAACAAAAATTACAATATATTGAAAAATATTGTATTTTTTGAATGAATGGTTTCAGAGAAAAATAAGTTTTGTATTTATGATTATATACCGTATTATACGATATATTGTAAGTGAGAATAACTGAAGCGTTATATTTGAGTCATACATACGATTATACACAACAAAAATAAAATGACGGCTCAAATGCAGCTCAATTTGCAAAAACATAGTATAATAGCCCAGAGCTGAGGCTATATGTGCGGACAGGACTGGACAATGGCTATGAAATGTTGAGCGCCTGTGGATCAGCTCAAAGCTTAAGAATTGGAACTGTGAGTCGGCTTCAGTTTCATCGGAGGCTTTTGTATTACGTTATATTGCTTTCAGTCAAAGCAGAGAACAGTTTGAACCGACAATAACCAGTCCTCTCATTTTCACTGATGGTGTATACCAGTATCGGTTCATTTCAGCCGAAAGGGATCACCAAAAATAGTATTTTTGAGAAATAGCTGTTCGACTCCTACTCCCAGTGGTATTGCATTTCAAACTGTGGTCATTGAGAAGCGGGTGATAGCATAGGGCAGTGCTGTGACCCTACACTCCTGAAAGTGTTTCTCTGAGCCCATAATAACATTATTGGACTCTATTTTTCTGCGGTATTTGTGTTGGCAGTCATTAAGGACTGAGACTTTTTTCAATGGATTTTCTATCCGACTCTCGTTAAAACGATGTTTATGCTGTGCTCCTCTTAGCTTCTCATTTGACCCAAAAATGTTTGTTTTAAATTAAAATTTAATTTATTTTCCGATAGTTTTCTTTGCAATCGCTATAAAACATGTTTTAGTGATTAAACTCAAGAATCAAATGTTTTTTAAATTTAAGGCCAAAAATTAAAATAAAAAAATTGAAAAATTATCGATCGATCGCTTCACTTATTTTAGGGTAGAATTGATTGAAATAATCATAAAATGTTTGTGTATCAGAAGACCGGATCAGATGAGAAGAAAATGAATAAATCTTTAGTTGAGTTCGTAGTCTCAGTGTTTGGAGAGTGACTTAAAAAAAAAGAGTGGATTCAATTGAATGCCAAATAGTTTTGCAAAAATCAATATTTATTTCTCTTCTGTCGATACCAATAGTTTATAAGAACACACAGAGAAGAGGGACAGTTGGCTGACAGACAAATCATTATTCATTCGAGTTCTTAGAGTTTAGGTTTTGGTGTTTTCTATTCCTAAGATTTTGTTTTGCGATAATATTTTTCACAAATTTATTCAATATTTCGGACACAAAAACAGAGACACAAAAAATACATTAATTCTAGAAAACGTTTTGTCACTTATTTGGACAAATTTGATGGCTATTCATGTGTTGACCACAGACTGGACTCAACTATAGTTACCAATCGGTTCTATCGATAGGATATCGGGATAAATACCCACACAATAAGTAAATGTATTGAACGGTATAACGCTTTCGCATATTTTAAGCTCATTTGGGGTTTTCATGTTTAAGAAGGACTAACACACCTGTGCTACAATAGCCAGGAATACCATAATCGTTATTATTATTCACTGAGACGTCGAACTATTCTGAGCTCTTTCTTATGTCAGTCAAAGAGGAGGAATATATGCTTAGCAGTGGTCGAGGAATGGCTGAGCAAACAGTGGTTCAGAAAAGGTGAGAACGCATGATATCCATCAATAAGTCTAAAGAACTAATTATCCGTCAACCACGGGGTGAGTGCTATGGGCTCAGCCATAGCGCACAAAAGACCAACGCTTAGGACAAACAAGAATTTTCTGTACGTTTTTCGCAGAGAACAGGACTGTTCTCTTTGCAAGTAGTGAACAGTTGTGTTCACTTCTATTGTATTTATTGGTCGCTATATTTTACGCGAATCGGAATAAACACAATAGTGTTTCACACCGGCAATGGAAGAGTTGACAGCATGACTGCACTTACACAGCATTGCCCTTCATATTAGCACTGGTAGCTTTTGTCTGGCCTCAGCTTCGGGCCGATGTTACCAACTTAGGCATAATACCCGTCTCATTCTTTTGATAAGCAATTGCTAACAATTTTGCATCAATTCAATTGAACCTGGCTCTAAATTGCTCTTTTATAGAAATAGGAGTTACCAAGTTGTAAAAATAGTTAATGGAATGAGAGAAACATTCTTTTCTTAAACTATTTTAGCCAAAAAAGGACCAAGCTCAATAAGTGTATAGAATTGTCCACAAACTTAGACTTATAGTAAAAATATATAACTATAGTTGAATAAAATGAGCAATTACCTTTTTTGATGGCTTGAGAACACGTAAAAAGAAGTGATATGAATAAAAAGATGTATTCCATTATAACATTATTTATTGGCTTTCGTTATATTCGTTATATTCTTAACAATTTTGAACTGAAAAACAGTAAAAATTGTTTTGTGCCAATAGTTTGGCCGCTTTTATCAGTCACTAAACAAATTAATATTTATTTAATTATCTGTTCATTAGATCCAAAATTTGATGAAACACAAGAGTCAATAAGAAAGAGAAGTGTTCACTCAGTCTTGGGCTGAGTTCAATCGCACGCTTCAAATGTCTGTTTCAAAGGTAACTTATGATAAGAATTGATTTACAAGAACTTTACAATAGTTGGAGAACGAGAATGAGCTGTTCCTGCTCTTGGCATTAGCACTCCACAATTAACTGAACTATCCTGTTCTCAGTCTCTGGTTCTAAGCACAAGTGGGTATGGCTTTCAGCAAATGTTTGCGCACTCTCTTCAATACGAGCGAAAAGTCAAAAATGAAAACTAAAGTCTTACAATTTCTTGTCTAACGCCATCTACAATACATTTGGCCAAGCTCATATATCTCCTGAAAAAGAAGAAAAAGACCAGTATTAATATCAAGATCATTATTTTATGGGCAATACTTTTAGAAATACTCATATTTTTTTTTATACATTTAATACTTTTTCAGATAACTTTGCATTTAATTTAAAACAAAATTCTTGTCATTTTTATTGACATTCCCTTTGATTTAACTCTAAAAATGAACACATTTTCTGTGATTTCAATAATATTTTTGGAAATTTTTAGGGAAATATTTTGTTATTAAATTCATGAAAGTTATTAAATACATCCAAAACTATCACTAAATTAAGAAAAGATGAGTTTTAAAAGTTTTTCAACAATTATTACGAAATTTGACACCGAATGACACCAAAAAGGAAAGTTATCTTCTCTTTATATGAGAAGAGAGTTGGGAATATCGCCCGGACTTCATCTGAGATGACAGAACTCATTAGTCATTCCTCTAACTATTTATCAGATTTAAACTCATTTTAGATTCAAATTCGTAAGTCTAAGGATTAACTATTTTTTTGTTTTATTCAAAATGAAGAACAAAATAATAAAGAATTGAAAAATGAAAATATGAGACAAAATTATTAATAATGAGTTTCATAACTCATACCTATAAATTGTGGACACAAATAGCGGATAAAGTTTATTAAAAGTCATTTGTGAAACATCTGTAGAAAAAAATAAAATTCATAACCATTTGAATCATTTATAATACTTATAAAACTTATAATTTTTATTCTTATTTTTGGTATTCATTTCAATTTCTGCTGTTATTTACACAAAAATGAATTAATTATAGGTTTAATAATCAACGAAATGAGAGAAAACTCTTGAAATATAATTCAAAAATGAATTTAAAATTAAATTTGTGAGAGAAATGAAGGAAGAGAGAG
>JAQFZM010002325.1:0-14080 GCA_034695785.1 Galumna obvia | reverse complement strand
TGTTTTGTTGACCTTATCGGTTCGTTGACCTTAAAGGTGTTATATCTAATATAGAATTAATTGTTGAAAGAAATTTAATTTATTAAAGGGCATAATTATCTTTGCATGCCAAATTTTAGTGATAAAAATATTGGCAGGTGTTTATCAGTAATTATCAAATCACATAAATTTTCAAATAATTTATCAAGTAGAATTAAAAAAGACTATAAATTAACTCTAATTATAAATATGCTGTTTTTAATATCTTATTTCTAACAAATAATTAAGTTAAAAATAAATAGATCTTACAAGAGCATTTAAATTATTTTTTGATTTTTAAAAAGTTAATATAAAATAAAATATTTTTAATATTTTTTTCTAGTTAATTGATTTTTTAATGATTAAGAGCAAATACAACAGATTTATAAATAAAAATGTGTTTCTCTTAATTTATAATAGGTCAATGATTTGTAATTAAGCTTGATCAATTAAAAAAAACATGTGTAACTAAGATTTATGTGCGTAAAATATGTTCTAGATCTCATTTATATCTATTTCTGAGGATATAAATTGAGAGTATTTCGTAAAGTTAATTAACAGATCAATTTTTAATTTAATCCTGATAATTTTATCTAAATTATCATTGAATTAAAAATTCTCTTCGCTGATCCATTCTTGTTCATTATTACTCTAAATTTAGTCTGAGGTAAGATATAAAATTATAAAAGTTATCCAAATATTAAAATATTGATTTTTCTCAAAAGAAAAAATGTTTCCATTAATTCAATGGTTTGCTTTGGCTTATTCTGTGCTAAACATCGTTCATATGGAAGAACTGCCCACAAATTGTGGAAAACAGGTCACAGATTCACCCACTTATAGAATTAAAGGTGGTTTGGACGCAGTGCCTGGAGAATGGCCTTGGCAAGTTCAAATATTCTTTAATCAACCTGTGGGTGATGGCAGAGTCGCTAAGTCAAAATGTGGTGGAACAATTATAGCCACACAATGGATTTTAACAGCAGCTCACTGTATAGAGGATGCAAATAACTCACAAATAGAGATTCATTATAATACAATTTATGATAGTGCTAATAATAAATCAGGAAAAGAGGCTACCGTTAATAAGGTATATTAATACTTGATTAATTATAATTTTTTATCTTAATCAATATTAAAAGTATTGGATAGGTCCGCTCAATCATACAACATTCCAATTTGATTGGGGTCTAATCAAGATCAATGAGAGAATTAATTTTACCGGTAATGTTAGGCCTATTTGTTTAGCGAACCATACAATGTTTTCAAGATTATCTAAAAATGGTTGTATTTCAACCGGTTGGGGAGTCACCAATCCTGATGTTGACCCTAGTAATTTTTCAAGAAATTTCCTTTATACAATTTATTGACTTATATTATCTTGTTAAAATTAAAGATAGGCAAGGTGAATCTTTGAAAATGGTTAAGGAAAACATAGTTAGCGATGATGTTTGTGAAGCAATGTACCCTGGTTCATATAATGAAGATGATCTACAACAAAATCTCTGTACCCGTGGTGTTAAAAATGAAACTGGTACATGTACTGGGGATTCTGGAGGACCTCTTCAATGTAAATATAGTGATGGTAAATTTTATCAAGTTGGAATTACTTCATATGGGCAAACGCTTTGTCCTGAAAAGAATTGGGAAGCTAGTGGCTTTGCAAAAGTACCATACTTCCTAGATGAATTTAAAAGGATCATGAATGAAAATTAGAATGACTTCATGAACTTGATAATTATTTGAATGTTCAAGTTAACCCCAATACTTGATTAAGAATTATATGTAATTTATAATTTTTAATTATAAATAAACGATTTCAAAAAACAAATAATTATTTCTTTATTTATAAATTCTTTAATTACTTTTAAAAACAACTTTTATTTATTTGAATTTTAAGATTCAATAATTTTTTTATTAAAAATAATATGAGAAGGAATAAATTAAATGGCATCAAATATAGATAACACTTTCAAAAATGATTTCATTTGAACAAAGAATATCGGAGTTAATAAATAAAGAAAAATTTTATATTAAATTTGTTCGTTTCAACGATACTGAAGAGTTGTTCTCTTTTACAAAACAAATGTTAAATGATTTTAATGAATGACAAAAATTATTTTATAGTAATTGAATATTAAATTCAAGTTTAATAATTCAGATAATCAATATATTTCTTATTAGGATTAAATTAACACTTATTGATTAATAAATTTTCCCTTTAAAATAAACTAAGAAGCAAGGTTTCATCCTCGCGAATCTCATTGCAAAATAAGCTTGGTATCATTGGAGAGCTTATATTTAGTAGATTCAAGATACAAAATTATTATCGGCGTTTTTAATTTAAAATTAAAAATTAAAGCTTTAATACTATACAAAATTTAAAGATTAAAGAATTGTAACTTAATTATGAATTTTCATGAATAAAAGTGTATACCTTAAACTTTAATTTTGAACTTTTGATTATTTAAACAGTATACACTAAATCTTGCTTTTTATCAACAAAATTGTTCCGGAGAATATGTTGATAAAAACGGAATGTTGATAAAAATGGGTTATTAACCAAAAATCCTATTATTTTTAATACATAACAAATTCAATGATTAATACATTGTTTGAATAATTAAATGAAAGAAATCAGTTATTTGTTATCGTTTTACGCGAGAAAAAGCATTTTCTGTTATTTTTTTTGTATTTCATTGAAATTTTCGTTAAAGATTTGTCACCGATTGTTTTGTCAGACATTTTCACCACAAAAGGCAATCAAAATATTTTGTCAACACATTTACGCGTGTTTTTCTTTTGAAATAAATTTTCTTTAAATATGATTTTCAACACTTTCTAAACGTTTACATTTTTATGAATTTGTGTTGATAAGAATGGAGTGCTTTTTGTATAGACTTTAATACATTTGTACTGAAAGACTTGTTGATAAAAAGCAAGTGTTGATAAAAGTGGAGTTGATAAAAACGGATTGATTTTAACATTACGGCCTATGGAAATGATTTGGGACCTGAGATTTGGTTGATAAAAAGCGCATATTGATAATAACGGGTGTTGATAAAAAGCAAGATTTAGTGTAATTCAAATGAGAATTATATTCAAAACATTGCAAATGTGTTATATAATGAGTCATTACTAGTAACTTTTATGCTGAGCTTTTCTTTAATGTGTCATTTTTTATATACATACTTTTATAATTCAATTATAATTTTACTTTTTTTAAAAAAAGTATTTGAAAATGTTATTAATATTAATAAAAGTGTCATTAATGTTACCTAAATATTTCATTATAATTATCAAAATCAACGTAAAGTGTGAACAGAATTAAAAAAAAGTTGGGCCGCTCTTCAAACATATTATTATTAATATTTTGAATGTAATGTTTTGATTATTAATTCCATTGAAATTATTCTTTAGATAAAAGTTAATCATCGCTACAATGAGTGAAAGAGAGTCTATTATTTGAACTGTTTGTTAAAATAACTAATAATAATAAAATAAAATGATTAGTAAATGTCAGCTAACATAAGGGTTGAAGTAATTTCATGATTATGTGATTGAATGCCTCCGTCGACAGTATTTTGTCAGTCAATTGATTTGTTGACAAACAGACAAAAAACTATTTCATTATTAGATATTTCTTAAGCTTAAGGTCTTATATAAAACAGAAGTACTTAATGTCGAGTCATTTATAGAACTAAATCTGTCGATAAAACCCTAATCCAGAGTTAAATGCATTAAAAGTCTTTTTTATGCTTTTATATCAATCAGAGGTCATTAGCGCCGAATCCAATTTACAGTAGTTTGGCGTCAAATTACTACCAGAAATCCGATCCGTTTCACTACAAAACACTTTTCTCTGAATTAATGCATTAAAATAATTTTAGCCATTATATCCCATACATCACATATATCCTAGTACCATTTTTTCTTATTACTTTTTATAACAAATTCTTATATTAAATGCAGTTAAAACTCCGGAACAAATGACCCAAAATTTAAAAGAATCTCAACATTTCATTGAACGAATGGTTTCTCTCCTTTAAGATTGTATTTGTCATAAAAAATTCTCTCTCTTTATCTTAAAGTCATTATGAATTCCCCACTCATTTCGAGATTTAAAAGTTTTACTTTATATTTGATATGTCTTTGATTTATTAGAATTTATATGTATTTCATGGCTACAATTCTTTAAGTTTTTTTTCCTTTGAAATAATAGCTCTTAATATGCAAAATATAGTCATTAGAATCAGTAAACATATCTCACCATTTATTTCGAATTATTGTCTCGTTTTGACAGCAAAAGATAAAATATCTTTGAACTTTAATTTAAGGCCTAATTTATTTTGAGGACAAACTATTATTCTGTCCTCTTCTCCATAAAACTCATTAAAAATATTAAAATTCGTCTCACATTCAATGCAAAACTTCTTATACTTTTTCCTCGCCTTAAAATATACATTAAAACAACGAAACAATTAATATTCAAAAGAATAACTTCTCATAAATAAATTTTAAACAAATAATTATCATTTGTTTACACTTTTATTAGATTTTATTTTGAAAGCAATCGATTAATAATAAAGTTATGAAAAATATGTGAGAATTGAAGTATTTTGAAACAAAAGATAATGTTGTTATTGAAAAGGATATAAAACTCATTAATCAATTGGGATTTGGCAAAATAGGGCCAAATTTGACAAAATTTGCCAAATTTACGGCTAAAACTCCTGGAGTGAGAAAAATGAAAGACAATTGTTATAATAACTTCAAATAAAACAAATTATAACGAATTGTTTTCTCTCGTTTTAGTTTCAGTTTTGTTTTTATTTATAGATATATTCTATTCTATATATAATAGAAATATCTGAACGATTAGTCCTCACTTCTCAGCAATTTTTATGACAAATTTATGAATACATAAAAAATAAGTTTAAGAGATGTAAATAAATCTGTTTTTATTCTCTTTTCTCTTTCGTTAAGTTATGTCGACATTAAATCTTATCTGAGATTCCATTGAATAGGAATTTGATTTTGCAGTTCTCAGCTCTCAATACAACAAATCTCTGACAAAGCATTCAATAAATGAATCGTTTAATTAAATTTGAGATGAAAATGATTTTACTCTCATTTAAGGCATACATCACTTAAACTATTAACGCAATGTGTGGTCAGGTGTTGTTAATATCCATTTGTTAGAGTATAAAATATATAATTAATGTCATTTTTAAATTGTACTTGCTACTTTACTTACAACAACATATCTTAAATAATACATGTATTTAAATGAATATAAAAATATTTAAGAAAATTGAATTTTTTAGTTTGTTTTTACAAAAATATCGGATTTATTACAAAATATTTGGCGTTTGAGTAAAGGTTTGGGAAAAATTATCGCTTAAAACTTCTCGCCTTAAACTTTCTTAAACCAAAAACTACTGGAACTGACTTTTAGTAAAAGTTTAAATATATTTTCAATATTAAACCGTTTAGACCCAAACTATTTCTTTAATGGTTCGCAAAATTGGACTGAATTTCAATCAATGGCTATAATAAAATTAAAGGCGAAAACATGTCGACAAAAAAAGAGAGCTCTCAATCAGATGACAAATATATTTATGATATGTATATTGACATCAGATCTGGAGTTTTGTTAATAAAATTAGGAAAAAGAAATATAACTAAAAATGGATTTATTGTCTGAAAGTGGTTTTGTTGACGATTTTTGTATAAATCATTAGTGGAGTGGTTGACAGTTGAGTCCTTTTCCTAAATTAATTTATTTTGGCACAAATGTCGCGGAAACTCAATATAATTGTGGGATAAAAGAAACTCAACGATTATTATTGACTTTCCATATGAATGGTGTACTTTATATTATAGTATTTGCTATTTAGTTATAAATAATAACTAATAACTAATTACTCAATTTTTATCGGTTCCCTTCAGATATCTTTTGCAGACCCTATTCTTTTAAGAACAGGTACTTCAAGTGTGTGTTATGTATACAAGTTTATATATATAGATGACTATATATTAATTTTATTACAGTCTATAAAAGATATGACTCTTTGAATGTTTAGCTGAGAATAAGTTATTTGTTGGCCGTTAAATGCAATTGGCTTTAGATATGACCAAAAATAGTTATACATTAGTTGTGTGTATATTAAAAGTGATACATATGCTGTTCGCTCGACTCTCATTCAGGCCATTAGTTCCTACAACCACTGACAGCACCAGATGTCTGTCTATATTACCGATCGCTAAATGGCTGAAAAAGAGATTCATTTCAAATACAAGACATTCGCCCTCATTAGACACCCTATCATTTGATCGCACTCTCCCTCTGAACAGCCAATTAAGAAACGCTTTCGGTTACAACACTAGTCTTTCGCACATTTTTAGATTTTCTTGAAATAAAAACTTTAGAAAAAATACTCATCAAATCATTTGTTATTTTTTATTATTAAAAAAATTATGTCCAGGGATGGCCATCTGGGGGGGGGGGTATAGCCCAAATACCCCCTGTCGTGAGAAAAGTAGCCAAAAATAGCAATATCCCCCTGTTAAGTTGACCATGGCCATCCTTGATTATGTCAAACATTTGTTTTTTGTGTTTTTATAGCTTTGACTCAAAATTTTAATTTAAAATCATTTGTCCAAAAAATTATTCATTTAAGTGTTTTTCAGTACTTTTTATGTTATTTTTTCAGAATAAATGATTAAAAAAATGTTATTTTTAATTTTTTTGAATACAAAGAAAATATTATTTCAATTTTCAGTAAGATATGTGCTAGATTATTTATCATTTTTGTGATTTATCAAGAGAATAAATGAGTATATCCTAGCTCAGTTAGTATTAAATCAAAATCTTTATACAGCGTTAGATATGTTTGCTTGAAATGTCATTTAAATTGAAAGTCGTCTTCTGTCAGGACTTGATTTCAGAACATTTTTGTGTATTTCGTTATTTGTTTTATTATTTTTTTTTCATTTTATAAAGGATTGGTTCGGAGTATCTCTTTATTTAAGAAACTGTCAGTTGAAAGATATCTTTTATTAACTCGATTTTGTTACCCAAATATCTTATAATTAAAATACAAAAGAATTGAAAAATGAAGAGAATGGGAGAGAGGGGAGAGAGAGACTGATATTTTTACTGGATTCTTGTGATAACCGCTAAAAATTTCATTAGAATAAGTCCATAAAAACGCCAAAATTACAAAAGTCACGCAAATTTACAATATGTGTGCAGTTATCGTAAAAATGATAATAGTTTTGAAAACAAACACAAATTACTTATATTCGATGCCTTATTATATGAGAGGAATTCAACTAATTTTAACAAAATATGAAACAATTCTCTAAAGACATAAATACAAAACAATGCTTTAAAAATATTATAATATAAAATATTTAATTAAATTAACAAAAACTTCAACAGAAATACTTTTGGACAAAATTGGGGTTAAACTCAATTTAACTCAATTTTATCAGATCTCAAATATTTGCAAAATGGTCAAGGTGCAATATGTTTTAGTGAAACTCAATATTATACTTAAAATTATAATCAAAATTATATTTGATAAATAAATAAAATTACAACCTTGGTCATCCCTTTTATTTTTTTATCACAAACTTTTTAAGCTAAGAGTTATCGTTGAACAGAACTAAGAGTTAAATAAGTATGCATTCAATGTATTCAACATTTATTAATAGAATTTATATAAATTGAAGAATACATTATTAAAGGGAATAAATTTGTTTTGTATTGCAATTGTAGTGACAATAGTACTATAGAATTGTGCTAGATCATAAGAACACATACAAACTTATACTAGTTGTATGTCAACAGAAAATATGACAGTATGTCCGAGGAATCAATAAATGTTTGCCTTTTGTCGTTGTTTTGGGAGTAAAATATGACAAAAATAAACTAAATTATTATTTCAATGCCTTAAATGCCTTAAATGTCTTAAATCAACTAAAATTGTAAGTATTTTATCGAAACATTCCTTTGTATTCCCTTTTTGTTACTTTTTTTTATTGATTGAACAAAAAAAGCAATTAATTCTTTGGAATAAAAAGAAGCGATTGATGGCTGAGTGCAAGAATTGCTTAAATTTGGGACAATTCTGTTGAAAGCATTGTATGACCGAAAAGAAGAATAGAGTGTACAACACATCAAACCATTAATTGAATGATTTCGTCGCAAATAAGTCGATATTCAAACATAATATCAGAGATTGGAAAATGAGATTCAGTTCTGAATTATATGACATATAATAGGATAGAATAATGTCTTTATCTCACGACTGATACCATTTTGTGTTACATTCGCTTATGTTTCAAAACTATTTCATAGGATATGTTTTACTGAAAATATTGAATAATTAATTAAAATGTAGACTCCGGTGTCATCTCATCTAAACTCACAATCGTTTTGATCGACAATTCTCTAATTACAATCAAATCTGATTCTGTCGGCAAACAATTCTTTGTTTAAATCAATACTAAATTACGATAAATCAAAACAATTTTATGCTTAAATCAAAACTGTTATTATTATTATTATTATTATTTGTTGTAATTTTCTGTCAACTATTGTTTAGAAGAAAAACAACACATTTTAACGACTATTTCTGAAATAAGGATTATAAGAGGTAACACTTTTTCGTAACTAAAAGAATATTTCCTTTGAGTTTGAAATACTTTGACAACAAAAGCAAACTATTAGTTGAAAATTACGACAAAAGAAATTTAGTGTTAATATTAGTGTTAATAAATTGTTATTAATAACAAAAACTGAAAATTAATTCTCACTTCAAATATTTATATCAAATGAATAATAAAAATTCAATTTTTATTCAAATAAATACCTTATTTAGAGTATATATAAAAATATTCAATGAATAAAAAGGAAATTGTTATAAATATAATAATGTTGCATGCTCATATTTCATAAATATACAAGTATAATGCATTATTAGTACTTCAATGTATTATATTTGTGGGCATCATATGAAAGCACAATTCCTCACTTATTTGTTGTTTGAAAAACATACCATTAAAAATGAAAATTTCATTATTTATTTCTCCTTGCTAATATTGCTGCTAAATATTTAAAAAAATCACATTTAATAACACTTCTAATAATCACGTTTTTGGAAAATAAAACAAATAATTAGAATAATTTAAATCATTTCATATCATAAAATATAATCAAAAACAAAATTTTATATAAAACTTATATCCATTTAATTATTCAAAAATATATTCCGCAATAGTTTTAACCGATTTTATTATATTAGTTATTGATATTTTTATTGAGCCTTTTTTACAAAGGTACAAATATTTTGTCTATAGACCTAGTGGAATTCGTACCTCAAAAGATGAAATTGTAAATTAAGTTTTTATTTTTTAAAACAATTAAATGAATGCTTTCAACCATAACTATAGAAACTTTTCTATTAACTTGAGCTATTTTGAGCAAGGCATTTTCTTATTTTTCAACTAAAAAGAGGAAAACCTCCAGAAGAAAGCAAAGATTGATAAAAAGAAGGCTTTGCATATAAGTCCTATCAATTTAAGCCTATGGATGTGTTTTAGCTCATCTAATATTCTCAAAGAAAATGTGTGGGTTATCCCCCTTAAGCCTTAACTCCTTTATGATTTGGTGTTTTTTCCTACCCCTTTATTTGGGGGTCAAAACTAAGACATTTTTACAGTAAATGTAGTGAAAAATTGGTTCATAAATTTTTATGAGTTATTTAACGAATTAGAGGTTATTAAAGAAATTAGAATTTTGTTGAATATATTGTTTTACTAAAAGAATGTCATTTAATGTCATTTAATGTTTCGACAAAATAATAAAAGTTTTTAATATTAAAAGCAATTAATTGAATGCTTTTAACAATAATTAATTTTCGGCACAAAATAATTGTTTTATGAGAAATGATTTGCAATCAGAGCTAAATTTCATTACTTATTAATTGATTTAATGGTAAAATTATTTATAAATTATTCATAACAATAATAATATCTAAAATTAGTAATAAGTTAAATAATAATAATTTACCTGGTAGAAATAGTAGAATTCTAATTTAGTGCTGTTATTTGTTTTGTTGGCAAAATCTGTGACGTTATTAACAGTGAGATTATAATTGTCTAAATTGAGTGACAGATCGGAATCACTCGTAAGACTCGAATATACAATGAAATCGTCAACAAAATTATTGGTCAGAGTTTGAAAGTGAGGCCAAGAATTTTGCCAAAACGAGTCCTGTTTCTGAGGTTCATAAGAATTGTCATCAATATCTTCTTGTCGAGAGAATAGTGTCCACTTGAACTCTTTCATGTCATTGTATTTACTATTATTAGTTCCCAAATCAGACATTTTTTTTCTTTGGTTCACTAAAGCGAAGGATATTATAAAATATTTTGACAAATAATTTATTTCAAAAGTTTTACGAATATATTTAGTGTTTAGTGTTGACCAACAAATTTTAATTTTTAATTAATTTAAAAATTAATTCATATTAGATATTAAAGTGAAAACTTTTGCCACTTTTAATATGCAATTATTAAAATGTTTTTTCTTTTTTCATAAAAGAATTCTATGTTTTCTTTTTGAGTATTATATCAATAATTTTATGTCGAAAAGAGATTCTCGAAATCAAATGGAAAACTAAATTAAAGTAACTTTTGAAGAGAGCGTTAGTCAGCGAATTAGTGGATCGAAATTTTGCTTAAAAGCAAATGATTTGCGATTCAATCAACAGTTTTTCTTCACCAAAAAATTAGTTTAGAGAGAAAAGGAGTTCACATCAAACTTAACGGCATTTCATTGAGACTTATGGTTGAAAACCACTTTTTTTCTCTTCTCTTCAGATATAATGACTAAATTGCGAAACAGAAATCAGTTCAACGATTCGGACAATATTTTCGAGATCTCAGATACTGTTTGAGAAAATTGGCTAAACTTTTATTAAACTAAATTAGTTTTGATATCCACTGAAAACAACACAAAACTATTACAATAAAGGAAATGAAAACCGTTTCACTTTCTTTACTGGACTTAAGTGACAGAACATAACTGTTCAGTGAAAAAACAGAAATAAGTATCAGTGAATCCCAACTAAATTCTAGTCGAGAGTTGAACTGACGTCTCGTAGACACCGGTCTATGTAATGATCGATACGTCTGCGCACATTTGCCTCACTTATTGCCAAACGATAAGAATTGTGACTCCGTTTGCATTGAGTTTATATTATTCAAAGGTTTAGATTCTTCTAAACTGATTCTGAATGAGTGCTAACACTATAAACAACGAATGATTGATCACAAAAACATCTGATGAGAGGATAGAAAACACTTTTAGCTCTAAATCTCGAATATATAACAGAATTAAAGGATTAAACAAAATAATGTCTTCTTCTCAACAAAAGACAATATTATCGAAACCCATGTTTTGAATACTATTATAAAACTTTTTAAACACATTAAGTGACAGTTGGGGTAAGACTGCTCTACGGTATGTCTTGTAATTATGTCTAATAAACAGAAGAATACTTTTCCAAAAATATTTACTTCCGAAGTATTGAATGCTGTGCTATTGATAAGAAACAGATCCTTTCGGTCCCTATTGTTCTCTTGTCTGACATTTCAAATGATTTATTAATAGAAATCCTGAAGTGATTCCTGGGATTCACTTTTGATTATTTGCAAATCATATGAACTTTAGATTGACTTTAAACCACTTAAAAAGATTATTAACAAATAATTTCATTAATTTTTATTACTTCTATTAAAATAAACAATTTATGTTAGAATTCTTTAATTTCTTAATTAAAATTATTATAATTTTAAGTGAATTAATGAGTCATCCCTTCAATTATTAATTCAAATATAATTAAAAAGAAATTATAAGTCAATTACTTAAGAATTATTAGGAATAGAGTTAAGTATGAATTGATTTTCTCATTTTCATTCATCCTATCGTTTATAGCAATGAATATATCGGAAAAGTATGGCTTCAGATAATTTTTTGGTTGAGTTTCGTTTGCATTCCGTATCGAATTGTTTGACAATTGAATTGGAAATCTGTTGGAAGAGTGCAATGGATTATAGTGTCTGAGCGCTAACATATCAAACATTTCGTTATTTATAGTTTTGACGAGAATTCAAAGAAAACGTTTGTCTTTACATTCACTCTGTCTTTACGGACAACAAAATGATTTAAAGCGTCACTTATTTTAGTTTATTTCTTCAAATGTCTTATTATAAGACTAATAGGAGGAGAAAAACACGCATTTCGTGTGTTTATCAAATCCACAAACTTTAGGAAAATCCAAGTTACAAATGTAGTTCTTTTGTGATAAACAAATAATTACTTCAATTTTTTCCAAAAAAAACTTGACTTTAAACTAGAGACCAAAGTTACCCAAAATTTAGAAACCAGAACCGAAACCGAGTGAGAAAATAACCAAGTATTTATTTAATTAAATATAGTAAAAATGGAATTCATTACATTATGTAATAGATTTAGTGGTGAATTATACCATTTTTTTTGTTGCAATTATTGAATATTTTTAAAGAAATCAAAGTGTCTTTAATTGCAATCATAAATAAGTGAATCATTTCTAACTAATAGTATCATATCGTTTATTAATTTATTATTATCGTATAATTCTTTTATTCTTTTTTAAAATTAATATTTAAATTGAAATCATTTGTTGAATCCTTTTCTAAAAATAAGAACTTTTAAGAAGAATAAGAATGTTCTCTAATTTCCTAAAAGTTAGGCTAATATTTTGACGAATAAAATCTATTAAAATTAAAATTATTTAAATTGAAAAAAATATTATTGAAATGAATTCATAAAAGAATATTTACAAGGCGAGTTTAGTAAAATATAAAATACATATATTTCTGAGAAATAAATGATAAACATTCTCATTCATGGTAACATTTAGTAACTAGTACATGTCTGTAGTTCACAATGAAAAACACATTAATTTTAACCATAATTTTTGTCAAAATATGTTTATTTCTTTGAAACTATACACGTTATGGAAATATCTAACTCCATCACTTTGACAACCAATATCTAAAGAATGGCTTGATCAATCTTCATTCTGTAAATAGCATTTTAAATAAAAACTCCCCAGTTTTGTTTTACAAAAATAAGTTTTGGAAAAACACCATCGGCAAATAATGAAATGAAAATTTTTGAAATTTTGGTACTTTTTAGGCGAAGATATTTATTTTATTAAAGATTATGAGTTTTGTCAAACATAAGACTTAAGACATTTATAGAATATATAATCTTATGCTGATTCGTATTATCTATTTATTTTTTAAAGTTGATTAAAATTTTTAAAATTTTTTGATTTCAAATATTTAAAAATGCATTTTTGAATATTTTAAAAACCATTAAACTGATTTAAAATTTAACTTGATATTCAATATTAGATTAAAATTCTACATCAAATTCATATGTGATATCCATGAATTACATCAGAAATATTTGTGGGTGGTTTCAAGGAAAAATGAAATTGGAGACCAGGATTAAATTACAATATATTTTTTTGTTAAGGTGATAATCAAAATGTATACTTTTCACCAAGTTTTATGTTATACATGTCTCATTATTTTGATGAAATATAAATTTTCTTCCTAAAATTACAAATTTTTAAAAAATTCAATTTCAATAATTAACCATGATGTTTTTTTCAAAAATATATTTTTGTAAAACAAAACTGGGAAGTTTTTATTTAAAATTTTTTTTACAGAATTAAAATTGATCAAGGCATTTTCGATATAATCCTTGTCAAAATGACGGAATTAGTAGTAATATTTCCATAACGTGTATAATAATATCGATTAATTACTAATAGAATAGAATTTACAGTAAAAGCTGTCTGTTATGAATGGGCAGATGCCAAGGAAATTTCTTCATAACACACAATGTTCATAACAGAAAAAAAAGACAATTTTTGTTCATTTTATTATTAGACATCAAAATCGGTTACTATCAGTTAATATTAATTTATTTTAC
>JAQFZM010002324.1:0-14081 GCA_034695785.1 Galumna obvia | reverse complement strand
AATAAAGAAATTATTGAGACATGAGATATGAAAATATTAATAAAGGAAATGAAAGTAAAATAGTTTTAATCAAAATAAATATCTTCTAAAAAAATTGATTTTGAAGAAAGAAATTCTAAATCATTTAAGTCAGTTATTTGTTGAAGAAAATTAAAATATTTAGTAATTTATTGAATACGTCAACAAAACATTCATTATTATTTAAATGCTTTATAATAACAAAATTAACTAATTATTCAATTAAATTAAAATGAAAACATTAAATATAGACAATAAAACTTTACTATTAAAGTTTGTTAACTAATCGATTTTGTTAACCAATTTGTCAGCACCAAGGTACTTTACAAAAACGATTGTCTACTGTATTTGATATTAGTCATACTTCAAAGGATTTAAAAGTTATTCATATAATTTTAATATTTTTGTAAATTAGATCAAAATTGAGTCGACACCTGTTTTTTTGTTTCTCAATATTCCTATTAATTTAGATAAAATGAGCTTGCAAAGTTCAAAATTTTGAAAATTCGAATTGATCTTGTTCAAAAGTTTCTTAACCAATTTTAATGAAACTAGATGTATTTAGTGAAGGATAAAATACTGTATTTATATATCGAGTTTCATTAAAAAGTTTAACTCAATCCAAAATTATTGGCTATAAATTAATTTTCGATATAAAAAGAAAGAATTGACAAATTTGTTTGTTTTAATGTGTATTTTTTAATTGCATTTGTGTTTCAAAATGATTTGATTCTCTTCAATATTAAAGGAAATCGAAGCCAAAATCACGGGTCACGTAAAAAAGGCCGTCACTGTATGTTTAACTACTACTTTGATTTAATACTTAGAATTTATAATTTGATTAAAAGAAAATTATTGGTATTTATCCAATTCCTCTGATTCTTAAAAACTTCACTCAATATTAGATAATTTTAAATAATTAAGACTTAAAATTAAAACCCATAACCGGTTATACTTTTGGTGACTTCTAATTAAAATTAAATCTATGGACAAGCATTAGTTCTGTCGAGTATTTGACCAAGAATACTCGCTGCACTCGATTATTTGGTCATCAGTTTAAGAATTATTAAATAAATAAATCTATGAAAACATTTTTAGTTCTCTAATAATGAAAACAATTAAATAAAAAAATTAAATTTATTGATATATTTTAACAGAGAATTAGATTTCTATAATATTTTTATGTAAAAGAATTTAATGAAAAAAAGCAAAAAATTAGTTTAAGAATAAAAATTAAATGACAAGACTTTTGACTACCTTGCAACATTATTCAATTAAGTGTTTCTATTGTTTAGAGTTACTTGCTTATTTATGAATTCTGTGAATTTATATTTGAAAAAATAATGAATAGTTTTGAATTTATTAAACATAAAAACCTTTTTTGTTCTTGTTGAATTTTTCGTTTATTTAAAAAATTGGTGAAAACATTTGAGTCAAATTTGGAATGGAAATGTAACCAAGCTCAAAATTTGATAAAATTGTTGACATTTGTTGATGTAAGCAATGCAACTCATTTTACATTAAAAGAGTAAACAACTCCTGAAAAACCTTTCGATAAATGAAAAGTAAAATAACATTAAATTACATTTCGATTATATAAAGAAATTAATTAAAGTTTCAAAAAACACATAAATTTCAAACAAATTTTAAAAAAATGTTTTGACAGAAAATAAGCACTCATTTCATATTAGAGTAAATAAAAGAGTTTTAAATAATTTTTGATATAACACTTCAAAAAATAATTCCGTCGATAATATCATTAAAACTAAACTCTGTTATGAATGACTTCCAAAAGACATTCAAATAAAATATCAATAAAACTGATATCTAATATATGGTACCATTGGAACCGTTTAAGACAATACTTCAACTTAACTTCATTTATATATATTTTGAATAATAATTTTTGCTCAGAAAAGAGCGATGTTTTCATATCTGAAACAATTAACTAATAATAGTTATAATAATTCGAAATAAAGTTCGATATAAAACAAACTCCGATTTTGTATTTCTTTTAAATCATTATTTGATAATCAATTGATATAAGAATTGATTTAAAGGCAAAACTAAAAGATATTCTAAGCGATGAAAATATCGATTAAAAAATTTCAAAAATAAAAACAATTGGTTTATGTGAGGGACGAACCATTGATTTGATTGTCTCCGGTCTCTACAACACCGGAGACATAACTATTTTGATACGTCGGTTCCGCTATGAATGTCGTTCTTCCGAATTGAGAGTTAGAATTGGGATCAGTTAAGAAAGTAGTGGTCAGAATTTGTAGCGGTTGTATAAGAGTAAGAGATGGAACCGCCGATCGGCCTAAGATTACGTTTGTCGGATGTGTTCGCGCTCCCGATGACAGTCCGTTTGCAACCATCTGTTGTGACATTGCATTTCCGGGGGCTGTCATTGTGGGGGTGTTTATCAAATTCATGAGTCGTGAAATCGGTCCGTATTTTGAAACAAATGGACGATCAGAAAATGGTATCATTTGATCGTCTTCTGAGGGTAAAGTTGGGGCCACTCCTGAATTGGTGGCACACGTCAATAAAGAAGCTCCAATTGAGGGCTGGTTTGATATAAGTGTGTGCGAAGCCGATGAGGTCACCAAAATCGGAAGTGAAATCGTTTGAATTGGAGTCGATTGGTTTGAATCTCCTGAACCCAAGTCTGGCGTTTGACTTATGAGTGGTGGCGGACCCACAAGAGTTGGTGAAAGCGCCACATTTGTGGCTCTTATTATACGAGAAGGAGGGACAGAAGCACAGGGCCTGACAATTGGCTGAACAGTTGTGTGTCGGGTTGGAGAAGACAATATATTTATGGGTGAATAGGATTCTGAACTGAATTGCGGGGAAAGGGGCGGATCGTCGATCATAGGTCGGACGCGACTAACTCTCTGTCGTTGAGATGAACTAAAACTTTTAGAAAATTGGTTTCGATTATAATTATTATTGTTTCCCATATTATACGAAGGATTGAATCGTTGCAAAAAGTCAACCAATTGAAAGGTTATCACTTTAGCCGACTCTAACGCATCAGACAATTCTTCCAAAGAGGGATGAATTACTATTTCTTAAATCAAAAAAATAAAAATAATTAATTAAATTCTAAGAAATTTCAATGGAATACCATGAGTGGGAGTGGGGTCTATGAGCGCCAGTTTATCCAAATGAAGTTTTATAGAGCTTAAACCTGAAGGATCGCCAGTTCTTTGAAGAGCTATAACAAACTCCTGAATCGATTGGTTAAAGGATGCGGGAGACTGAAGCTGATAACAAATAATACATTATTTTATTTTATTTAAATATAAAATAATTACAATTACTTTATCAATGATTGACTGCATGTGTGACTTGTGATTACTGTCTCCATAAAGAAGAGACGACCACTGGTCCGGTGATATTCTGAGACCAGCCTCGAGAGCAATGGACACAATCTGAGTGTCGTGTTCTCTTCTGAGAGCCTCATAAGAACAATATTCTTCTTTCAATTGCATTAGACTCGAGTCTCCGTCTCTTTTGGTCAACTGTTAAGTAAATTAATTAGAATCTCATAAATGAAATAAATGGTAACTGGCTTACTTTGAAACACGAGGCGCGATATAACAATTGAATCACGTGTCCGATCGCTGTTTTGCTCGCCTGATGTGGAAAATGAGGGGAAAGCCTTTGGACCACAAACATTACTAATACTTTTCGCGATAGAGCGCTTCCATCTTCCAAAGCCAAGAGCACTAATCTATTTATAAATTTTTTAAAATAAAGAACCAAATAAATGGTCTAAATATCTAACCGAAGAACTTCCTCTTGCATTGCAGGTCCTAAGAACTGACATCCACGGGCTCTAACGGCCGCCCAAAGATTGGAACTGAAATTTGAAAAGATTTTGTTTTTATTCAAAAGCAGTTTAAAACAAACTGACCTCAATTGGTGTGAGTCCTGATGTTTTATAAGAAGTTCAGCCAACGCTCGTTCACCGATTGAGCGGACATTCCTCATCGCACGGGTACGACCCTCGCCTTCAACGATCTGACAGTGAAGAAGAGTTATTAACTTCTTTTGCATCGGACGCGAAAGAGTTTGAGCTGAAGACAAAACAAATTAAAATTATTTGTTATTTGTTTATAGAAGTAATCAATACTTTGGTGTTGAGGTCGTAAAAGAAGTGCCATTTGTTTTATACAATCAATACATTTGCGATAATACGGAATATCTTTAATTTCGACGCAATCATAACTTGTATTAATTCTGTCCACATTTCGCGCATTTTGTGAAGAATGAGACACATTCTGACCATTCAATTGGATGAGTCCGAGTATCGCCTCATTTTCGGGGAGTTTTCCCTCAATGGGTGTCGAATCGAATGGACAGCTTTGGACCGACTGTTCAATGAATAGACTTTTAAAACATGAAATTTGAAGAAATATATGGTCTTTACCTGAAGACAGTTTGAACAACAGGTATGCGAACAAATCAAAGTAAAGGGTTTTCGTGTATTTGAAAACTGATTGAAACAAATCGGACACAAAAGGAAATCATTTAATTGTGGCGTTAATGGCATTGAAACTATTGGATGAAACCACCGATTATTCAGATATTCATTTAAATACAATCATTAGTTTAAGTCGTTTTAATTTACTTTTAATTTAATGATAAATTGTTTTATCATTAAATTAAAATCAAAACATTATTTTGTTATTTAAATATTTATATCAAATCATAGTTTTAAACGAAAATAACTTCGAAGAGATTTTTGTTGACATTTGTTTTGATAAACAAATTGTTGTTCACAAATATCATTACGATTTTCAATAATTTAAAAGAGAATCCCCTAAATTAAAGTGAATTTTTTAGTGAAGTTCTCACGAGAATAAAGACTTGACTTTTATTCAATTATCTCTTTTTAGGAGACTTTTCTTTGGATCAAATAATGATAGAGAAGTGAAATACGAATCTCATGAGAATTCTTGTATATAGTTATCAGACAATATTAACACTGTTTTCTATAATAGGCATCACTTGTGTCCTACAAACTATCATTGAAGTGATGTCCCACTAATTATCGCTTTACTAATCAATTCTTGACATTTGATATTCACTCAAATTAGAAGTCAAACATTTTTTTAAAAACAACCACTAATTAAATGATATTAAATTAAGTAAATGAAAGTCCGATTTAAAAATGTTTTCTTTAATCTATTTTAATTTAGAAATACTTTTAACCACTGGTTATGACAACTAATAGTTTTGATTCCAAGGGTTGAGGAATGGATTTGAGGTCCGAACAGAGGAAGGGCTACCAGAATGTTTCTTATAGCCCCTGGATCGAAGTCTTTTGCCATAATAGATTTTATTTGATCTTTTGCTCATTTTCTTATTAAAGTCTAATAGATTAGAAATAACCCTGATTATTTTGAACAAATATTTATAAATAATCTGAAAACTGTTTAATGACTAAACATTTGTTTAAAAATTATATCAAAAATAAACTTTAATCCAAATTCATTAATTTTATAATTTTGAGCATGTTACTTTTATAAGATTACTTTTTAAAGCTCTTCAACTTTTTCTTAGTGTTAGATAAAAATATAATATTAGAGTGTTTCCCAGTTCAATTTAGTAAGTGGCCAAATGATTTGAGCCAAAGTGAGCAAATGATTTGGTACACTCATCAAATCATTTTAGTCACTCATCAAATCATTTTAGACAAACAATTATTTATAGCATAAAAGTAAATCAATTCACGTGAGTTGTGTTTTCATATCAAATGAGTGGACAGTATTTCTAATTTTTTGTTTATTTGTTATATTAATTGTGATCTTTTCATTATATAATTGTGATTAAAATGAAAAAAATAATATAAATTCAGTTCGATTTTGTTTTAAATGTTATAAATAAGTGTTTGTTTAAAATGATTTGATGAGTGTACCAAATCATTTGCTCACTTACCAAATTGAACTGGGAAACACTGTATCAATAAAACAATTATATGTTAATTAAACTATTTTTTAAAATAGTTCATTTTGAAAGAAATTATTTTAAAATTTTAATAAAATGCTTTCATTTATTTTATTTCATTTATTGATGTTTTCTATTTTGAATACAACTACCAAAACTATCAAAACTACCAAAACTACCCAACACACACTACCAAACAATTTGAAAAACTGTTTACTTAGACATCACTTAACAACTATTAATGAAATTTAATTGAACCCAATATTAATAAAAGTAAAAAGTTGCTTAAAGTGTCTTCACTGAAACATAATTAACACATAATTACAATTAAATTAATAGTTGTCTTATATATAGTTTTAATCAAAAATTCAATTTAAAATATTTAACTCATTTATTAGAATAAAATTCAGGCTTTTTATAATTGATATTTAAGTTAAATTAAATTAAAAAATGAGATAAAATAAAATTATAAAATGTATTTTAATATTTATGATCTAAAGTTTAGATTCTAAAGTTTAGAATCTAAACTATAGCATTTATATACATTTATGTACATGCACAACTAATATTAGTACAATTGATAATAATATTAATTTAAAGTCATAACGTATGACTAAATTAAGAAAACCATTTAACTAAATAAGTTGTTCTAAAGGAATATGTCTTTTACTGGTCTTACAATAATTAGTTACATATTTAGAAAAGATTTCTACTCTTCTACTCATACAAACTCATACAAAAAAAAACATTCCATAAATAATATGAACTAAGAGTCAGGTAAAGTCAATAAAATTTTATAAGTCAACCAGAGATTATTCTGACTACAATAACCAAGATCCTTATTTTAATAACAATTTTTAAAGTGAAATATAATTTCAAATTAAATAAAAGCATATCTTTTAATATTAACTGATTTGAAGAAAATACTCCTAAATAACAATTTTGAGGACATCTTGTAATCTTGTACATTTATTTTATTTAAATTATATCCAAAATTAATCATATTTTTAATTAATTAAATTTTCGCTTAACTATTATTCAATAAAGACATAAACATAAAAAATTTCTGTTGAGTTGATATAAGGCATTATCTTATTTTGATCTTGCAACCTTTATATAATAACAGAGCATTGAAAGATAGTAATCTAAAAATATCTTTTGGTGTCGATAGTAATGAGTTTTATATAGATTTTGTTGGATTTGAAGAGTTCCCACATTTCCCACTCGAATACAAAGAATTGTTAGTCAGGGATTAAATTAATATATATTTTTCAGTAAATTTAGTAAAATTTACCGCAAAATTCTAGTTATAATCAATTAATCATTTTTTTGAAACAGAGGTTAGTTATAATCGAATTAAGTTAGAAAAAGCAATTAGTCTTTCCATATGTTAACAAACTCTATGAAAATTCATTAATAATTTGAGTGCAAATAAATGATCCTTCAATTAAAAGCCTGGAAAAAGTGGAGAATTACTAATTATTTAGAAAAATTCTTTTCTTCAATAAGTCTTTAAGAGAGAGACTCTTTCAGGTAATGGTATTACTTTGGGTCATAACTCATGAGATTCAAAAGTATCATTTTATAAGAAAATATACAAAAAGGAATTCATAGTTAAAGAATTAAAATATTTAGGTTAGAGTTAAGAGGCTTTTATTAATAAGTGAAGTGAAAACAATACTTTTATTTAATGTATTTCTAAATATAACATATTTTGAAGAGCGATAAAATCGATGACATTTTCTATTTTCATGGATAATAAGATTATAAAGAATTAAAATGAATAATTGTACAAGTACACAATGCCAAACTACTTTCCCATCAGTTTCTTTGGGATTTTCATAAATTAATGTTTTGTTAACATCAATGGTGGGCAGCGCTGACCATAATTTTAGGGATTTGAATGTTAATTAAAGTTTTGGTCAGAATAAGTTTGTATATGATTTTATGTAGAATTAAAAGCTGTGAAACAGTTCCCAGAATAACGACGTGTAAAGAATGGCTTTTATACTCAAACTAAGAGTCAAGGGATGAACAAAAGGAGACTCCAAAGTTCTCAACAGTGGGAACCCTACCAGACATTGAATTGCAGATCAATTCAGTTGAATACTTAAATGTGTAATCTTTAGCTAATTTTCACAATTACTTTACCTTTACTTTACATTACTTTAACGCTATTAATAAATACTGAGATTTGTTTTCATTGAATATCTGAATAAATTTAAGGATTTATTCAAAGATTAAATTAATTAACGATTAAATGATTTCATCGAAATCAAGAAATTCCAATGAAATAGAATTGAAGTTAAAATTGTATTCAAAATGAAGTCATATATTGATATTAATGAGTTTCATTAGATTTGGTGTGATTTGGAAAAGTTCCCACATTTCTCACATGAATCCCATGAATCTCAAAGAATTGTTTCTCAGAGACTAATTTTGCCAATAATTTTAAAACTTTAATTCAAGAGATGTGAGAAAAAGTTTGAAGAGAAAGAAATACATAAGTTTTCATGAATTGAGAAATTAGTTATTATTGTTATAATAGCGTAGAGTTCGACCAGAATTTCTCCCAATCGAAGGGCTCCTCATTTCATGAGAACATTGAGAATAAACTCTCTTCTGATAAAAGTGTACTCAAATATAATCAAAAGTTGAGATAATCAAAGATAGAATTTGGTATATATTTAGCTCTAATTTCATAAGATTTCACGACAAACATAACAACACAAACAGATAATGACTTTTCGATAAGAAATTCATTATTTTGTTTTTATGAAACAATGAATAATTATCTCCAAAAAAGATAACTGAAAGGCAATCAATTATAAAAAGTCGTGTCTCATATGAGTCATATCGTATTTAAAAATGATCCTGCTTATGCTGAACTGCCACTTATGTTGAACTAAACCCAATAAAAGCTTTTTGTGAAATAATGTGTTTGAAAAAAGTATGAATCAATAGTTGATGAAAAAGTGAGTAAACAATAAGTTTGGCAAACATTTCAAAAGCGGATAAGAATTTTGTTGTTTCGTAACAAAAGTTGTCAAATGTTTGGGAATTTAAGAGGAATTGTCGAATGCAATGAAAATGTCATAATTTGGAAAAATGTGATCTTATCGAAGCAATTAATTGAGATTAAGTACTAATCATTAACTTTCTTCTCCACTAAACTAACGTTAAATAAGAGAAGACATAATAATAAATGATTAAATGCGAGCACTTCTGTCTCTAATAATAATTTCAGTCACGATCTCAACCAAAACTTGATGAACACCAGTGAGAATTTGGCCCAAATATTTGGTATTAAAAATTGTGTTAAACATTTAATTATCTCTAATTTGTTTTACACTTTTCTCTACTCGTCTTCAGTCACTTAATTGACAAAAATCTAATCAAAAAAATGCAAAACATTTAAAGTATTTAAAAATAAAATAAATAAATGAATTAAATTCTTTCTCTAAAACATAAAATAACAATAAATGAGTCCCAATTAATCACTATATCATGACTTATATTGAAAGCTAATGAAGCGGATGGAGTACTGATATCTCCAGTTTTCACACGTTTTGTTGTCCTTCACTGAATTCCAGCGAAACCTTAAAAACAGGTGAATAAGACTTGAAGTGTCGATTTTCATGCCTTCAAAAAAGCTTTACTTAAATGGGATTTAAGTTTTTTCTCTTAATTTTTCTGTTTTCAAATCATTTCTTTTAAGACTATGAAATGAGTGCCAAAATAGTTCTCATGAGCACTGGTTTTGTCTATGACTTAATGTATGGCTCAGATATTGGTCTATAGCCCTGTTGGCCATCACTCTAATCGCAAAAATCTCTTAGTCGTGATCTAAAGGTTAAGGTAAAGGTAGTGTAGAACTACTCATAGACACTATCAAACGTCACGACCTAATTGTAAAACAAATCGTTTCAATTAAAGTGGTTTTTGACCGAAAGCCAAAGAAAAGCCAACGAAAGCCAATCTCTCGTTCATTGAATGCGATTTAATGTTCTCTAATATAAACTTCTTTTCCTTAATTTTCAAATTTTCTTCAAAAAGATTTATGTAATCGTTTTGATTGCCTGAGAATAACACGAAAAACAATACTGACATCAAATTCATGAGAAAATACACTAAAATTGCAAATCAAGTGATTGATTGAAACGAATCTCAAATCATATTATATTCGGACTCACGTTTTGAATAATTAAGTTTAGATTATTATTCAATTATAAAAACAACTCAAAAGTGTTACAACTTTTTTAATGTTTATTAAATTTAATAAAACTAAAAAGGAATGACTGAATCACTGAAACTGAGAACTCAACTCATATTTTGACCGATACTATCAATGAGGAGCGAATTTCCGGTTCCTGTATAATGAAAACCCGAAGCAGTACTTCCTTTCGGGTCAGACGATACTCACACTTAGCTATAAATTCATATTTAAAGTGCAAAATAGGACCCATCCCTCTGTGTTGGACTTGTGCATAGGCATAGGCATAGGCGCGGACATGCATTGTGTCGCCCTTATCGAGCCTTATGCCTGTGCTGTGCACTCATATGCTTATGAAATGCTGAGATCGTGGGAAACGAATTCTTGTCAGCTCTTACTCTACGTTTGCTTCGATGGGAATCGAAAATCTCTTATTGTTTTCTCATCGGAATAGTCATAGAGTTAGAGACAAAAGTGAAAAGGGATGAGAAGAGACTCTCTATTAATTACTGTCCATTAATTTATACACTGTTTTGTATATTTTATGCGCGAAATGCCATACATTTGTCTAAACTCTCATTATTTTTAAGTGAAATTTGAACCAAATTTAGGAAACGATTAAATAAAATGTAATGAAAATAATTGATGAATAAGTTCTGCATTTTTATCACTAAATCGGAAAATGTTTTTCAAAATATGGAAAAATTGACAAAATTTTAGTGTAAAACAAAACAAATAATTTTTGAGTAATTAATTAAAAGCTGTCCTTCTCTTTACTTTTGCCTAATTCTACGGCTATTCCTATGAGAAAACAATTAGGTTTTTCCCATTTTCCCATTCATTTCCCATAGAAGCGAATCAGTCAATGTTCACAAGAATTTGTTTCCCACGATATCTAACAATTCAGACAACACAACAAACAACACAAACGTGCGTTTGGGTGGAGTCTTGGGCTGGAATATCATTGCTGTGATGCTTATGATGTGCGAACTGTTCAATAGGGCTGACAAAAGGGGGGCTCACAATACTATCCGCGCCTCTAAGTGGGATCAAAGTGGGATCGGCGGCAAAGAGGGATTGGACTACCAGTGACTTATATACCAACGCTTATAAACGCTGTATATAACAATTTATGCGATAATATGAGGACTGAGACCTAACCAAACCGTTGGTCTGTAGTTGACGTCGAGAGCACTGCATATAATGTCATACAATATCTGTTCCTCTTTTAAAAACATTTAAATCTGTTTTCAGTTTTGAAAAGTTTTTTAATGAAATTTTGTTGAAAATAATAATAAAATTAATAATGAGATGATATGAACTCATTTAGTCATTGGACCACTTCTTCACAAATGGATCAAAACTGAATCAACAAAAGACATAAAACATCAAAGGAATGTCATTATAGCTCAACCATTATATCGACACAACCCTCCACTCAGTCTATTCTGTGCTGTTTTTCACTCACTTTTTCGACATTTTTTTGTTATTCGACGCAAATATTTGAAAGTTTTTGGTATTTTTGTTAACAAAAGTGGAGATAAAATTCAAGAAATAATTGAAAATAAGAGCAAAACAATTGTCTGAAAGGAATGCCGGACCAATTCAAGCAATACGAGTCAGGCACTGAACAGAGTAGCCTTGAAACCAGCCCTCCAACCACTCCGACTTCAGAAATACTAGAGTTGGAGAATCAGCCGCCGGGCTCTCAGTCTGTGTCTCAATCGTTGTCGTCTTCAGGTGCGGTGACTTCTGTGGTCACTGGAATGCGTCAATCGAGTCATCGCAACAGTCAATTAGCGATGAAAGTTAAACAAGAAATGTCTGAGACTAACAACAATTGCAAATACCAGAGCTATGAATGCTATGAACGCTTCAAATGTGATACAAACAATAACAGCAATAAAAACAATTGTATTAACCAAAAGACAATTATTGCCAAACAAATCCTGTCTGTGATCCGTAACGACGACTTCGAAGAATTACTAATTATCCTCAGATCAAAACCAGATTTGAATGTTTTCATTAACGGACAAACGGCTCTTCACTATTGTCTTCTTTTGGGTAATCATTGAATTTATAGTTAAAACTCAAACAAATTCTTTCATTCGTTTCAAAGAAAAGAAAATTACAAAAAATTGTCGGTTTAAGACTTCACTCCTATTATTAAATGAAAAACAAAATACTTTGTCTTTCACTCTATTCTGTGCTTTAAATCAGCGCTCAAACAAAACTATTGATCAGATATTTCTCTTAAAGTTCTCCCTTTTTCTTCCTCTCCCTTTTGTGGGCCATTCCTTCCATTTCTTACTCTTATAGGACTTAAAAGTCTTAAATCTCTTTATGAAAGAAAAAAAAATATTTTAAAGAAAATTTGAGTAAATATTAAATTTGATTTTAGATTTTAGCCGTTAATTCATTAGATTTAATATCGATTTCTCATATAATGTATAATTTTTTTTATGAATTCTTAAAAATTGAATTATATTTTTATTTAGCGACAAATAATTTGATATTTTTCTGAATTTTATGTTGAAAACTGTTTTTTCTTTAATAAAAATTAGTATTAATTATTTTATATTGAATATGAATAGGTCGGGACGTTTCGTGGTGTCGGCAATTAGTGTTGAATGGGGCCAATCCTAATCTGTCTAATCACGACGGGTGGCATCCCCTCCATTTGGCCGCTTCTTATGGCCATAAAGAGATTCTTAGTTATCTAATTAATTGCAATAATAATAAAGAAATGACAAGTGATGTGATCTAATTGTTGGACACCCATCGCACCCGTTCCACAGCTTTACTATTCCGGACTCTTTTAGTCTCTACTGATTCCTAAAGAAAAGTAAAATATTAATAAAAGAAGACATAAACTGATTTGTTGTGCAAAATGTTGTGCAGCTCTTAAACCAAATTCTAATAAAGAAAATAAAGAAAATTAGTTCAAAACTTTTCCCAAATGTATAAACACTTCAAAACAAACTTTAAGACAAAAATTTGTTTTATTTTGAGAAAAGATTTTGTAATTAAAATGTTATATAAATGGACACAATTTGCACATAAATATTGTTTTGATATTTATTTACAATAAAATAAAATATTTTTTCAAATATTAAATAAAAGTATATTTAAAAACGCTTTAATTGGAGTTATTATTAAAAGTTGTTTGAATACAATTGACTGCATTTAATACATTTAATAAATGCTTCAATTTATTTAAATGATCTTAACTATAGTTAATCTCTATTTAAATGAGCAACAATTTTAGGACAATTTTACTATATATTATAAATTCAATTTTAATAAATAAAATGAAATGAAACTTCATTTAGTCATATGATTAGCAAATAATAATTTTACTTAAAAAGAGTTATTAAAATTCAATTCATTAGACAAATAAATGAAGTGTTTCGTAGTTTTACAGACATCACAGATAGCCTTTGGTCACTACAGTAGTGACTACTTTATTATAAAAATGTGAGTATGTTAAGTTAATCAGGGCTGAAATTATGTATTTTAATTCTTGTTATTAAATGGCTTTATAATAAAGCTAGGACAATTCATTGTAGAGTCATATTTATATAACTCTAAATCACTTTAGAAAGTTGCGTTGAATAGAATTGATTGCTAACATTTATAGGCTAATGTGTATTTCCATTTATATCTTGGTCAAATTGATATTTAAATTTTAAAAGAAAGACAAATTTAAACCAAATTAATTAATACTAACAAAGTTTCGATATTAAATATTAAATAATAAACTTTATTGAATTGTTAGTAATACAAATCACAATTGAAGCGATTTGTGCAAGAGCTTAGCATATAATATAGTCATAGCATAAAAAGTAACAAAACTTAATTTGTTTGATATTTGTTTTAGACCTTT
>JAQFZM010002323.1:0-14083 GCA_034695785.1 Galumna obvia | reverse complement strand
CCATTTGGTCCGAGTAAAGCAAATATTTTGCCTTGATCATTACAAAATTAATATTAGAACTATCTTAAACTAAAATATAAAGGATTATAAATTACCCTGGGGTATTTGAAGTGATAATTTGTTGAGGACTTTATTGTTTTTATTATAATAAAACTCAACATTTTTAATATCCACCGCCAAAACATTATTTGGTTTTCTTTGAAATTGATCAATTTGATCAGGATCACTTAAATAAGAAAAGTTTTCCATTTTTTGAAAATTATCGACACAAAACTCTGAGGAAAATCGAAATATAATTTTGAATATTTAGTGTCGAGTTATTTATAGTTGAAACTCTTTTTGTATTTTCCAAGACGTGAATCACATCCTTTGCTTAGAGATGTCTTTCAATCCTTTGAAACAATGTTCTTAACAAACATTAATGGACCGCAAAACAACTTTCTATAGAGAACTGGTTTTCAATGACTTCAATGTCATAACAATTTTAATATCGATTTCATTCGCAGTTTTTTCCAGATTTTAATATCGATTTAATAGTGATATAAAAACACATTATTTCACAAAAATTCTGTTTATTCTTTGAATTTCATCTTCGAATTGATTTAATCTCAATTAAAACTCAAAATAAAAGTTAACAAAATATGCACAGAATAAACATTAGTTTGACTTTTGATCCAAAGTTAAAGCAAAGGCTGTCACTGGAAATAAAAAACGAGAATAAACGAGGATAAAACCTGTAGAATATGTTGACCTTAAAATGGCTTCGAATCAGATTAACAAGAAGTAAGTTTTATAACTTATATCGTTATATACTTATATTTCATTAAACTCAAAACACTTCTCTGATAATATTAGCTAGTGCATATTTCTATATTATATTAATATATGTAACTTTCATCTGACATTTATAACCCCTGGCAGTCATTACGAACTGTTCTCAATTCGCATAACTTTTATACAAAACATTTCATTAAAATGTAATTCAGTGTTTAGAAAAGGGAGGGCTAATAAACTCCAATAAATTCAAAGGTAATTTTATTTAATACTTTGAATATCTTTTTGACAATTTTTATAGAATACCAAAATTACTTAGATCTCCTTTAGTTGACCTTAGAAATGACTATTTAGCTAGACATATTAAGATTTGCAATTGGTATTCCCTCTCTTTTTATATATGACTCCTTCACTATCTGTCACTCACTTCAACTCACTTTCACTGCCTTTCAATTCCAAAATCAGGTTTTGTACCTAAGATTTAATGATTACATAACTCTTTGAAAAGTTTATTGTTTTGTTTAATAAATATGTTGTCAAAAATGTTGAAAGAAGTCTTTAAGTGAAACTTTTTGTTGTAAAACACTAAACATATGTTAAAAACATAATGAAATCATAAAATTTTTAAGAATTTTTGTGGTCAGAGTTAATGACCATAAAATGTAAGCTTTGATCAAATATTTCTTTATAAAATGACAGTCATTTGAAAATCTATATTTAAGAGACAATAAAAGCCATTAAACGATACTTAAGGACAAATTTTAAAAATTAATTTGTTTATTAGAACTTTATTGTTTATTAATACTTATAACCAGGAATGGCGAAAAGTCGAGGCTCTAGGGGGTGGTAGGGTAGGGTATTTTGGAAAAAATCCTAGGGTGGTATTAGGGTAGGGTATTTTTCAAAAACGTCGATTTTTGCACTATTTAGCTTTTTATTACTATTTTAGGCTATTTAAAGGTTATTAAGTACTATAATTATCATTTATACATGCTACTTCACCCAAAAAGCTATATTTTGCCAATTTTTCACTGAAAAATGAATTTTTGGGGTAAAAATTGCTATCAAATATCGATAATTTTGATAAGAAATTTCAATTTAAACGATTTTTAACTCAAAATATTGTCAAAATTGATAATTTTCTTTAAATTTTTGCCAATTATTTCTAAAATTTTTGCAAAATCGGAGCCCCGATTTTCTGTGGATTTTTCCTATTTCTCATTTTTTTTCTAGGGGGGTATTTTGCAATTTTTGGCCTCGTAGGGGGCCAGAATACACCCCCTCCTTTCGACATCCCTGCTTATAACTGAATAGACCTAAAAAAGTGAAAATATTGAGTGAATGAGCCATTATTTCAATCAAATATTGTTTATTTATTTTGATTTGAAATTCACTTTAAAACAATTGACAAGTGATTTACCTTTTTATTATTAATGAGTTATTTGATGAGACTCTCAATCAACAGTAGTTTTGACCCAATTCTCATAATTTTCAGTTTTATTCAAAAGCTTTAAAATAATTTTTTATGAAAACTTTTATTCCTTTCCTTTTGTGAATTTTTTCCTAAAATTATGAAATTATATTATATTATAATATGAAAACTTTAATTTAAATCTTTTAAATCCATTTGAAAAAAAATTAGAAATCGGTTCCTGACATAAGTGTGACGCTTTAGAATAGTTAATTATCCCCGAATCAAATAGATTTATAAAATGAAAGCAAATATAATACCAAATAATACGAGATATGATTTTTTCTCATTCATTGATGAATTAATTTTTTCATTTTCTTATCAAATTCCGGAAACTTTACTAAACTTTTTGTTAAAGAAATTTTGATAAATTATTTGCAAATAATGTTTTAATTATATAAAAAGTCTATAAATATTATAAAAAGATATAATTATTAAAACATGAAATACAAATAATGGATTCAAAAAAAATTCTTCAGAATTTCTTTTAATTTGAAACAATTATTTGATTTTAATGTTTATCAACAAAAAGTATTTCGTATTTAATAATTAGAAATAATTTTTAAATTAAAGTTATTTGATTACTAAATAAGTAGATCTAGCAACTCTATATTCTTATGTAAAAAACAAACTTTAAGATATCACTGACAAAAAGCAATAACTTTTTACTAAATATCAAACAATTGTCAAATTGAATGTTCTCATAAGAAATCAACCAAGGGTAATTGACCACCAAACTGATAACTGAGAGTTAAGTTTTAAATTATGATTAATAATAAATGAATTATTAATATATAAGTTCTTTAATTTTAAAAAATGAATAAATTTTTTAAAATAAAAAGCTTTTGTTAACGAAATTAAAATATATTTAAAACATTTTAAATTATTTTAATTATAAAATATGAGATAATTTTAATCATTAATTAAATTGAATTGAATTCAAGTTCAGTTCAAAGTTATAATTATTTGCTTCCAATTAATAGAATATAACTAATTTCGATAAAAATCTTTATAAAAACTCGTTTTATTTTATTTAATTGAATCGATATTAACATTTGAGTTAGAATTTGAAAAATAAACATTTCGTTGAAAAAACTCTTCGATTAAAAGATAGGATCAAAGAGTTATAAAAAAGTTGTCCCAAACATCAAACCTTTAGTTTGGGTTCACTAAACTGTTAAAATCATAAAATTCAAGTTTTTTAAAAAATGGAAAATTACTGAAAAATTAAATTTTGTGAATAAAAATTAATGAAAAATTATTTGACTAAAAATTGACTAAAATTAAGCGAATTTTAAAAATGTTGGTAAATGATTTAGTGATAGACCAGAGCTCTCATTGATTATCCATTGACTGACAATATTTAGAGAATATAAAACACTTTCTATACTTTTATTTGAAATTAGAAAAAGAATTCTTAAATTTAGATTCAGCGAAGAGTTGACATGAGATGAGAGATTATAATCTTTTTTATTCTTTAAATTTAAAGTATTAGTAAACAAAAGAAAAATAAATAACAAAATAATTAATGATTTGATGACAAAACTATTGTTTATCAATGGATCACAAAATAGTATTATTTTCCATTTAATTAATTATTATTTATTGTTATAATGGGATAACAATAAATTATTTGTAAGTAATATCTTGGATATGTTACAAGAATATATCAATAAATTGAAAAAAGAAGAAAAATAGAAAAATATGTGAGTTTAGAGAAATTAGAATAGAAGTAAGGAACTTTTAGTTGAAGGATTATTATTATTGTTTGATGTATTTGACTTATTTGATGTTCCACTTCCTATATAAGTCATAATAGGGAGCGTTTGTAGTGATTGAAAGTCAAAGACTGCAAAAATAAGTGCTTTTACTTTACTTTCACTTAATTTTGAAATAACAAAAACTTTTGAAAAGAATTGAACGCATCTTAAGTCCGATTAATTTTTCATTTCTATCACTCAATTGATTGAAAATTTAGCCTCAATTGACTCGAAATTGTGTTTCACTTGTCTTCCAATCAAATTTCATTTTCAGAATTGTTTGACTCTTATGTCAAACCTCTTAAACATCGAATTGTTTTCTAAGATTCATATAAAAAGGTTTGAATTTCGAAGAAAATTCAATCATTTGGTTTCTACTCCTCTGATCAGAAGTTAACTGTTTCTGAGAGTTTAGTTCAAACATTATCTTAAAGTCAATTAATTTATTTATCATTCAATAGTCAAAATGATCAAGGTACAAGTATACTATACTGACTATATTGACTAACCAATCACTCAAACAATTACTAAAATATTAATCATTTGTTTTGCAGATAATTTTGGTCACATCTTTGGTTGCCTTCTCTAATGCAAGCGGTGGAGGATATGGTGGAGGCGGTAGTCCTATGCCACTCACTTCTGGTGGTGGAGGAGGAGGAGGAGGATATGGAGGCGGAAGTGGATTAGCTCTTTCAAGTGGTGGTTATGGTAGTGGAGGTCGAACCAGTGTTGGCACTGATGGGGGATTTGGTGGTGGAAATGCTTTTGGAGGTTTAGGCGCCAAAACAAGCGGAGGTTCAGGAGGTTATGGTTCTGGTTCTGGTCAGGGAAGTTTTGGAGGCGGTTTCGGTGGTAGAAGTGATGGCGGATATGGTGGAAGCGCTGAGACCAGAACTGGTGGGGAGGGAGGAGTTATTCAGGCCGCTGTTCAAACGAGACATACCGTTGAGATAAAACCAGTGAATATACCACAAGAAGACATTCAGCCACAAATCATTGAAGTGGACGCCGGAGATCTTCCCCTTCAAATTCATTTCAAATCTGCTTCCAGCAGAATAAAGGTGTTACAAAGTCACCAAGGTGGTGGAGGAGGCGAAGTAGAACAAACTTCCTCTGAAGACGAACCGCATAGACTCGTTCATGAAGTGACTAAACCCATCATTCAAGAGGTCAGAGAAATCATCACTCCTTACAGAAGAGTCATTCAAGAGATTAGACCTGTTGTTGAAGAAATACATACAGTTGTAGCCAAAGGCGAGGGTCGACAAAAACAAACGGCCCAAAGAGATTCAGGAGCCGCAAGTTATGGCAGTGGAACCGGTCCTACACAAAGACAAACTGGAGGAGGATATGGCGGAGCCTCTAGTGGTCGGTCTACCGGTGGATTCGGTGCCACCTCTGGCTCTGGTTATAGTAGCGGATCAATTGGGGGTAAATCATCATCAAGTGGTACCACTTTTGGAGGCACCGGTGGTGGCAGTAAAGGATACGCCAGTTCTGCTTAAATCAAAGTCTACTTCTAATCATTGAAGAAACGGCCAAAAACTCAGTTTTTAAATATTAGGCATTTTTTCTAATTTAAACTCAATTTTAATCACAACTCGTCTCTAATGTTATAAATTTCTTTCATATTTGAAAAAATGTTTGAATTTTGTTAACATTTTCTTAAAGTTATGTACAGTTTTGTCATATTTTGCATTAAAAATATCGCACTTAAGAGTTGTTTTTGAGCCCATGCGCTGACATGCGTTCACTCAGGCATTTGCCTCAATCACAGGCAAACCCTTTTATTCAATGCATACTATTTGTTGAGATCTTTACTAAAGAGTCTTTGAAACTGTGACTTACAATTGAGTGAAGGAATGAGTGAACTTTGAGTTAAATAACGAGATGTGACTGTAGTGTCACTATTTGATACCAAATAATGTCTTCTAAGAGAAAAAAACATTTGAAAGAATGAATGAAAATTTGATTAATTGATACCAATTGACACAAATTTGTCGGATATTTGTTTTCAATGAAAATATGTTTTGAATAATCATTAAATTAATTGTTATTCAGTGAAATGGTTTCTTCGGATTCATCTCTAATGCAGTCGTTTTCTGCAAACATCCAGTCATCGGTTGATCCGTCTTCGCGTCGAAATCATGAGGAAGAGATATATGAAGAGTTATGTTATGTAACCCTAAGACTGGGAAGAGATAGAGAAAAGAGTCTGGGATTGATTCCATTGGAACCGATAGAGAAAAGGGATTATTGTGTGAAAGAGTTGGTGGAAACGGAGAAGAATTATTGCGATGCACTCAATATGATTGTCACTCATTTCATACAACCGTTGAGTAAAATATTGAGAACTAATGACCGAAAGACTATCTTCGCAAATGTGAAACAGTTGTATGAAATCCATTGTGGCTTTTATGCTGAATTGTGTCGTTCCTGTCAGGCCTCGAGTCCTTCTAATACTCACAACTGTCAGACCAGTCAAAGCACTCAACCCTCTAATGAACAACAAATGACAGTTTTGGCCAATAATTGCAATTATAATAACATTAATTTGAATTATAATTTGAATAGTTTTATGATTAGTAACTGTTTTATTAAATTCAAAGACAAGTTTGTTGTTTACGGTGAGTATTGCGCTAATCTGCCAAAAGCACAACAACTCATTGACCACTTGTGCTCTACTGATGAACTGATCCGACAATCGGTGAACAAATGCCAAATGAAAGCAAACGACGGAAAATTCAAATTAAGAGACTTATTGTCACTTCCGATGCAACGAATACTTAAATACCATTTATTACTCTCTCAACTCATTAAGACTACTGTGGAAACACACGAAGACTACTCTGGTCTACAGAGATCACATATGTCCATGGTAGATTTGGGACAATATATCAATGAAGTTAAACGCGACACCGAAACTCTTGATATAATTGGAGACATTCAGAACTCTATAATTGATTTAGAAATGCCTGAAAACACTGAACTTAAAGACTACGGAAGACTTCTCAAAGATGGAGAACTCAAGATTAGGTCACACGAAGAGACACGACTTAAGAATAGATATGTGTTTGTCTTCGATAAAGTGATGTTAATGTGTAAATCGATTCGCGGCGAACAATACAGTTATAAGGAGGCACTCATTTTGGCCGACTATCAGGTATTCACTCTTTTTTCTGACTATTTTGTCGTTAATAACATCCGGTGTTTTGTTAAGGTTGAGGACCAGTCGATCGCGAGTACGATATCAAAACTGACCAAACAGTGGGCTAACGGTTGGAATTTAGTCCATCGACAGAATAAGACTACTTATACATTCTTTGCCAAATCAGAAGACATGAAACGTAAATGGATGGAAGCCATCGATAAAGCATTAGATAATGTGTGTCCACTGGCCTGTAGAGAGGGATCAACTGATCACACGTTCGCAATGCATACATTTACGACGCCTACAACTTGTGCTGATTGCGAGCAATTGCTGAGGGGAACATTTTTTCAGGGTTATCAGTGCACTGTTTGTAATATTGCCGCCCATAAGAATTGTATCGCAACTGTGCGCTCATGTGGAGCGCCATCACTGCCTCCGCGACCACCTCTGCCTCCATCGAGTCCTGGAGTTTCATTGAATTCATTTTCTGGAGAAGAAGACAATATACGAAACTCTGTCTCTGATTTACGACGAGTCACAGCTCTAAATGGTGTGACTAACGGTAACTCAAACTCAACAAATAGAAGTCACGCTCGAGCTCTCAGTCCATATTCGGGTGATTCAACTTCTGGAGAGCTATCATTCATTGCCGAAGATATAATACTCGTAACCAATAAAAGCGCAAAACCCAATGAAGACTCACCAGAGATCTGGTGGGAGGGAAGAAACACTCGCACTTCAGAAGAGGGTATATTTCCCTCTTCTCTTGTCAGTGAAGTAGATGTGCCCACAACTGATACAACTGTTCGACAATCATATGAAGACCCAAACTTTATATTTGGTGTCTATACTGCCCAACAAAGTGATGACTCGACCTTAAGTTTGGATGACTATCACTGGTTTGCCGGTCCTATGGATCGAGAGAAGGCTCACTCAACACTTGAGTATATGCCGAGCGGTTCTTTTCTTGTTAGGATTTCACCCAAACAAAGGGGAAGTTATGCTATAAGTTTAAACTATTCGGGTCAAGTCAAACATATGAGAGTTCAACGCACTCGAGATCACCACTACTTTTATTTGTCTGAATCGCGTTATTTTAAAACTATCGTAGATTTGGTCAAATGGTATGAAGAGAACAGTTTGTGCGAGTCTTTCAATTTAGTCAATACTAATCTACTGATACCTTATAAGAAAGCATTGAGTGACGAAGCCATGGCTTATGCTATCGCTCTCTATAGTTTTACCGGTAGTTCAGCTAATTTATTAGATTTGAAGAAAGGTGATCGGGTGGCCATTCTCTCTAAGGCTGGAGAAAGCAAAGGTTGGTGGAAGGGACAGATCAATGATAGGATTGGCTATTTTCCTCTCGCATATGTCACTCAAATGCATGACATCCTATAAAAGGCTCTCATTGTGTAATGCATTTAAATAGAAGACTGAATATCATTGATATGAATATTATTGACTTTTTGAAGATCTCATCTAATATGAAGATATCCGCCATTTTCTTCGGAATTTATTTATTTCTTTATAAACTTTTTAAAACCTATAAAATTGTGTTTTAATTCAATTATTCATTTCTATTACAAATTGTTTTATATATTTTAAATTGAATTTAAATTTAATATATTTTATTTGTATTAAAGTTAATGTTATTCTAAAGTATATCATTTATTCTTTAATATAAGTTTTACTTTTATAGACAATAATCTGATTATTTTTGAATTCAATTCATTGAAATGAAGTTAAAAATTAGAAAAAGAGACTCAACGAGACTTCAAGACTCACTTCAAGAAAATATTTTTGTAAAACAAATGAAATAATTTTTAAATTTAGTCTAAGTTTCACTTTTTTCAAACAATTAAGAAGTTTTATAAAAAGTTTAAACTATTTATTTATTGAATAACTTTTTTTTAGTATTTTTATTATCGCCTTAACTTAACTTAGCTTAACATAAATAGAAACAACAATTCTATTAATAAATATTTTATAGTTTATTCTTTTTTTTTGTAAAAAAACTGATATTTATCTCCTAAACAAAAGGTTAAATTTCTGATGTTTTGCACACTATTCCACACTATTTACAGAACAGCACTGCATTAATCAAAGTATTATACGATATATAACTGGTTTTATATCTGCATTCATAACACGATTTTAATTTATGTTTATATGTTATATTGTCTGACCCCTCACTTTATTGGCAATATTGGAGAAGAAAAACCATTTTTATGGACACTTTTTCCGTATTATTGTTAAAATTATTAAGAATTTTTAAAATAGTTTAGATATGAGTTTAATATATTATTTAAAATATTAGCAAAAATTTAAAGCCTTTTATCAAAATCTTGTTTAGTCAGAATATGATGTAGTGAATTGAAAGAGAACCTTGTTCAACTGATGCGTTTGTGGTCATTGGAAATATATATTTTTTATCTGAAATAAATGGAGAAATTATTCATTGACTGCTATTTTGAAAATATCAAAATTAGTAACTGTTTTAGTTATTTGTGGAAATGAATTCAAATAATAAATTAATTCTAATTATAGCAAAATTCGCTTTTCGTGAAAATACAAAAGAAGTGAAATTCATTTAAATTCATTTAACTCTTATTTCCAAAATTGGAATTTCAATAAAAGAAGAAACAATTTATTGTCGATTTATAACAACATTTCGCTCACGATTTCAAACATATAAAACTCAACTGAAATGAATTTTTTTTAAACTTAACAAAAGTTTAGTCAAACATTACTTTATTTCGAAGACTTTCTTTAAGAGGATTTTATTCAATGGAAACAAATATATTAAATGTTTGTCAGAACTCATATTTTTTATAAATAAATTGTTTTTAATTATTATTGTTTTTCAGTTCTGTTTCGCATCACTTCTTATAACAGTTTGCAAATGTGGCGGTTATGGGGGCTCTTCAGGTGGAAGTACTGGTAATTATGGCGGCGGAGGTGTTATTAATGTGGGTAATAATGGAGTGATTAACTCGATGTCCAATTCGGGTCCGATTCCGGCGGCCGTTCAGTCAACTCATACGGTTGAGATACAAACGGTTCCGATTGCACCGAATCCGGTCGAACATCAAGTAATCGAAGTGGACGCTAATGTTCTTCCCCTTACCATACATTTCAAGTCTGCCTCAAGTAATATAAATGTTGTACAGACTCATCAACCAGGTCAAGTTGGACAAGTTCAACAAACGGCTTCCGAAGATGAACCCCACCATCTTCTGCATGAAGTGACAAAACCAATCATTCAAGAGGTTCGTGAAGTTATAACACCATACAGAAGGGTTGTTCAGGAAATAAGACCCGTCCAGGAAGAGATACAAACTATTGTTGCCAGGGGTGAACACAGACAACAACCACAACAACAACAATACAATGATTTCGGCGCTTTTAATAGTGGCCGTGGAGTAGTACAAACAGGACAGACAGCTTATGGTAATACAAATTATGGAAATACTGGAAATGGAGTCAGTCTTTTAGGTGGTAGCGTTGCTTTAGTAAATGGCGAAACTGCCTCCAGAAGTGGTCAATCGTTGTCTTCATTTAGCGGAAGCGCCAAAAAATCTAAAACAGAGACTTCGAGCTCTTCTGTTGTTAGTCAGGAAAGAACCAAAGATTATTCAAAATCCTCGTAAATATCATAAATAGACAAAACATTTCTCATGTATTTTCGTTAGTTTTGTATATAAGCTTTTATTCATTTATAATACTTTTATTTTGTATATTAATATTAATACTTTTCTGTAATATCTAAACAAATAAATACAAAAATAATATTTGATGTCTTCTAAAGAAAATACATTTTTTCTACTCATGGATTAAATGATTAATAACTAACTCTTTTAATTTTAATTTTTACTTTAAAAATATAGACTTCATATAGACTTCAATTTCACTTCATTTTATGTTTATTATTATTATAATAAATTTCTAATTTAAGTGTAAGTAAATAAAGAGTACATTTATTCAACTCATTTATTAAATGTTTATTCTATATATTGTTCAGTTTGACATGGTAAAATATTAATATGTATTAAATACTATAATTATAATAATATAAAACTTTTAATTAATTTTAAGTGAAAAATGGTTTAAAATGTGTTAATCTTTTAATCTCTATATTTCTGTAAAATATTGAATAATAAATTGTCTGAATTGTAATAAGACATAAGACTTCGCGTAGAATTGTATTTATAATCATAAGGTGTCTGTCCGTTGAATAAGTGTTTGTCATAAATGACAAAAGGATTAAAACATTCCTTTTTTTCATCTTTGAATTCTTGAATGATTTCGTTTGTATTTACGGGAGAAGAGCTTTGAGCTATCATTTGATTTTGAATTTCAATTACGGGTTTAATTTCCCTCAAATAAAATCGTTTCGGAATAATGTATTCATAAATTTCATGAATAACTGGAATATTGACTTCTTTGACAATAATGTGAGGGTTTTCTTCTACTTTTGACGAGCGAACAGAGGGAACGATAGACGGTATATATGTTTGCGATAACTTGACTTCACGAGAAGGGGTCCTAAAATTTAATATAATGGGAGGTCTCTCTGTCTTGTTTGACTCTACTTCAAAAATGGCCGGTTTTGGTGTAGTTCTTTCAAAATCAAATGAGTCCACGTATTGAATCGGATGTATTGTGCGATGGATAGGAACTGATATTATTTTCGGTTTGGTCTTTGGCTTCGGATGAATAGGAACTTGGAAATTACCCAAATTCTTGTAACTAATTCTATCTTTTGATGAAATCCTCGCTCCGAATGGGAGAAACTCACCGTTAGATTCAATTGAGTTCTCATTAAATTCAAATCCATCGATAAATTTATGGAAAATCAGAAAATACATCAAAATTTTGTGTTTCACTAAAAAAAATTGTTTTAAAATGTTTTATTAAAATTTATTTTCGACTAAATTTATATTCAATAAAATTTTGTGAGAAAAAGATTAATAAATAATAAATAATTTAAAATAATTACTTTGAAAGCGGTGTCGAAATCATTGATAAAATGCAGAGAATCGATGAAATAAAATCATTTAAAAACAATATAAAACTCTTTAAATGAAACAAATATATAAAATTGAATAAAAGTGTGGACACAAAATTTTAACTGAAAATATAATTAATTCAATTTTAAAACATTTGTCGCATAAAATATAAAAACTTAGAGCACAAGACAACAGACATATTATTATCAATGAAAGTGAACTGTAGTAAAATTGAGGAAATTAACGAAATATCATATAATTTACTATTAAAATACAATAATTGGTTAGTATTTGGTCGACATTTGTTCACAAAACAATGAATTACTAAAAATTAAACTTTAAATTAAGTCTTACAATTCGTTTGAAATTAGAACAAATTAAACAACGAGGCACACAACCAGGTATACAACCAGGTATATAACCAGAGCAATTCAGGCAATTGAGGCAACAAACAAACTCTTGTCAAACATTCAGTTATTAATTAAACGCCGAATAATTCTTTTTTTAATTTTATAAATTATTTATGATTTTAATAATGAATTCATATTTGTGTTTATATTAATCCAGTTTTTAAAACTTTTATTCTTGAAATGGAATTAAATACTAAAAACTAAAAAAAAGAGAAATAATCGCAATTTCAATGAACTTTTATATAGTAGAGTTTATACTAAAGTAATTCACATTTGAATTGATTACGAAATTTATGAGATTTATATGAGATTACGAACCAAATAATTATAATAAAAGTTCAAAATCCTTTAGTTTGAGATAAGGTAAGCAATCAATCAGACAATTGATCCATATCTTTATCTTTACTTTATTAAAAACTATAACTTGTTTTCTACAAACTATTATAATATTCAATGATTTTTTAATACAATTTTATGAAATTAACACCATGGTCATTTCTTTTCGATTATTTTAATAAAATGGATGATCGATCTAATTGAGTAACTAATTTATTTGTGACCTTTCTTATTAACTAAATCTAAAAACCAATACTATATATAATAGTATTGCAATAAAGAATGGAAAATAGGAACCGATCTAATTAACAAACAAATGTTATACACTATTTTTGATTGCTCCTTTACTTAATTAAATCGATCATCCACTCTAACTAATAACAACAATGTGACTTGGTAAATAATTGTCAATTAATTTTCCCATTTTTGAGGTATCATAAAGTAACATGATGATATTTTTTGTATTTAATAACGAAGGTTTTAAAAAAGAATATTATGTTATTCAACGGATAGTCTGTCCTTTACTTTGAGAAACACAAGAAAAGTGAGACACAGATAAAGAGAGAGACATAGAAAGAGAGACAATCAGATCGCAGCACAAATTCTGCACATAATTGAAAGAATTGATCGACTTTTGGAGTGAACGCAATGCGAGTCTCGAACCCAACCATTAATATTAATTTCATTAATTCATTTGAAACCAAATTTAATAAAAAATTAACAAAATTTTCTTTAAATTCTTAATAATGAGGTAATTGTTGAGAACTGGATATTAGTTCAATTGATTGGATTCCAATGAATAAATGGTTGTCTCCGTCTAATATACATTTCTTAAAAATGCACTCACACTTGATTGTGGGCGACACCACTTATGATGACACTACTGTCGATGAGTTAAGTCGAAAATTAGCCACAGAAGAGATGTCCATAAAAGTGCCAAAAATGCAGGTCTCGGAAAAGGATGGAAAAATGTTTGCACTCAACAATAGTTTACTTCATTTGATGAGACAATTGGAAAAACAAGGAAAACTACAACAAGGACTCATCCAGGTTGAAGTTGTTCCACTTACCAAAGTTCCATCAAATATTCAAATGAGGATGGTAGTCGACCAACAAGGTCAGTTAATTATTGAGAGGGAGTGGGAGTCAGAGAGAGGGTGAGAGAGAGA
>JAQFZM010002322.1:0-14085 GCA_034695785.1 Galumna obvia | reverse complement strand
TCTCTCTCTCTCTCTCTCTCTCTCTCTCTCTCTCTCTCTCTCTCTCTCTCTCTCTCGTATTTAAAATGATGTATTGAATGGCTTCTTATGTACTTTCTTTGTATTATTGAAATTTTGTCAACAAAAGCGATAAATTTAATTATTTACGCGAAAAGATTTTTCAATTTAGAATTGTATATGAATTTAAATTTTCTCAAAATCTATGCTTTACTTTAATCAGTGAGAATTTAAATGAAAAAAAAGAGAAAACATTTTTATATTTTGTTAAATAATAAATATATAATATTAAAGGATATTAATATTCACGAAAATGATTAACTCTTCATTTAAATTATTATTAAAGAATATGCAAAAAATAATGAGAGTGAATGTGTTGTGCAGAGAAGCCTTACCTCAACGGTCTCTGGTTTATAGAAGACAACGACGGGTTCAAATCCAAACCAGAATCGAAATATTCTTTGCTTATCAAAGAGTTTACAAATACCTCTGAGCGCCTGAAAGAAGGCTATAATCGATTCAGATATTAGTTATGGGCATAAATAACCTTGCATAAATATAAATAATAAATAAGTTGAATATTCAATTTAGTGGTTAGTTTTGATGTCAAAGTAAATTATATTCACAAAACTTAGATTAAAGTCAGACTCATTTATCTAATAATAAATGATTAAATGAATTAATTAAGTTTAATGTCTGCTAAACAACAAACCATTTGGAGTTTCGCTAAATATATATTTAATGGCATTTGTTTTGTTATATAAGTTCTTCATTTCAATGATTTATTAAATATATTTTCTATATTTTTGTTGTTTTACTCATTGTTTAGGAAAGACTTTTGTTAATTATTCTATTATTTATAATAATAAACTTTTTGAAATGCCAAGGACATTCTTTGAAAATAGAAAACTTGCAATTCTCTATTAATTGACTTCTCTTATAATTAAAAGTAATCTTGTTAAACTTTAATTAAGTTTAATTATATGAATCATAAATTTTTAAGAAAGTTTCATTGAAGCAAGGCAAGATTAAAGGCTTTGACATTTTCATCTGATAAGTAATTATTAGTTGTCGGCTATAAGTATTAGGTTCTCATGATTTCATTACTCATGGAAAGTACCAAATGATGGGCTGATTATCCCTTCTTTAGAACAGACTCTCATTTGTTTAAAAAGATTTATTTAAAAAATAAGATTACTTTCGAAGGAGTCTTTGATTAATAAAACTAGATTTTTAAATAAAAAAGATTACCAAGGACTTTTAATAATATATTCATTCTTCAAGCACTTAATAGTAATAAAGTTAACATATTTTTCATTTTATTAATTGGAATAAAATCACCGAAATTAAGGAATAATATATTTAATAAGAAAATCATTTAAAAATATTTAGATTAAGATTTTAACATTAATTAAGAGTAGATTAATGTAATTACTCTTAAAATATTAATATTCAAAATAATTAAATATTAAAAATATATATAAAAGTTCAAAACTCATATAATGTATGCAATAATCGTAAAACTTTATATCAAAACTAAAACCAAACAAAATTAATATTAAAAAACTTCAATAATAATTAAAAATAATACCCTTGCAAGGTAAATTTAATACTTAAAACTATTTTATAATAAAATTTTTATTAAGAGATAAAGTAAAATATTAAAAATTTATTTGTTGAACAAAGAGCCTTGTTCCAGAGCCTCGGTCATAAAATGATAGATTATTTGATTTTTAAAAATTATATTATAAACTTTTTTAATTATATGGGAATTGAATTCAGTATTTGAATCTCTCTTTACTTTTGCAGTGAAGTAATGTTTGACTTACAGAATGAATAATAAATAACATAAATATAACTATAACTCAAATCCCATTTGAAAATGTCATGATCAATTATTAATTATATTATAATATGATATTAACTAGTCAAATAAAAATTTTCTGTTCTCTTTTAAAATAAAGTAAACTATTTAAAATTGTCAAACAAGAGAAGAGAATAGAATAGAACATACCCTGATAGGCATCAATTCCCGCTTCAGGATTGACTCCAAAACTAATAATTTGGAGATTTCCGAGTAATAAATTCTGGCATTTAATGCCCGGAATTAAATTCGTCAGTTTTCTCATCCGATTATATTCACATATAATTCTATACAAACGAATGAATAGAAACACAAAAAAGAAAAACAAAATTATATAAACTCTAGAAATGATGCAAAAGAAGACACTATTGACAAACCACGACATCACTGAAAATGATCCCATGTTTATCAAAACAATTATATAAAAATTTCAGCGAATAATTTGATTAAAATAATTTTCTTTTAAAGTTTTCTTCAAAACAAAACTAAGAAATTTCGAAATATATTATTATTTTATTATATAAACGAGTGATTATCAGAGAAATTCATTTCTGGTTGAATATTGTGTATTGAAAAAAATCCTTTCATTTAATTTATTAGTTTTATAAAAACTTCTGGCCTTAAGAAAAGATGTCAATCGAGTGTTTCAATAAAATACCATTTATTTAATACTTTAAAAATTATGAAATAAAAAATATTTTTATTTTTCAAAAATTATTGAATTCTTTTATTATTTATTTATTTATTGAGAGCCTCTAAAAATGGCTCTTTTATTGATTAGAATCAAGTTTTGAGACAAAGAATGAGTTTCGACAACTTTCTAACCGTATAAACATTAAGTAAAAGTCGTGGACTGGTTTAGTTCTCACATTTAATGGAATGACCTTAACTTTTCAATGGATTAAAATGATGTCAAAAATGAGATAAAATAAAGAAATAACATAACTTTTGACATTTAAAGCCTCAAAATATGTGATCTGACGGTAAGAAGAGTCTAAAAATAGATAAATGAATAGTGAATATAATTTAGAGATTTTTATTATGATTTATGCGTTAATTATTAATTGAGTTAAAGCAAACAAAATAATTGAAAACATTTGATTAGTTCAATGTCTTGTTATTGAAATTTGGTTAAAAACAAATGAGTTTAGAAAAGGAAATGAAGGACAGACACCCTTTATCTCATCGATAATATCAAAATAAAACTTTAACTGAATGTTAGTTTTGAAAATCATTGAACTTATTTTCAAAGAAGTTTTTGAAAAATACAATTAATTTTAAATATAAGAAGAAATAAACTTAAAAATTAACAAATATTTCAGTTTATAATTCTGGGGCTAATAATCACTAAAAAATGAAAGTATGATAATCATCAACTTTAACGGTAAGGATATTTTAATTAATTTAATTGATGGATCACTTTTTGTATTTCTCGGTTATTCTTATCAGTGATTTATTCGTTTAATTATTTTAAAAATTATATGAAATAAAAACTTTTCAATTCTCTAAAGTTTAGAGAATTTAGAGTCTAAACTATAATTTAAATAAAAAAAATTAATTTCAATAAATGATAAAAATATGTTCAAAATGTGAGCACTCGTTTGACTAATATTAGGAATACATTTAAGAATTTCATAACTATTTTGACATAAAAAGAGAAATGAAGTGAAAAATCACTTAATTTTCATTATATGATTGACTTTTCGTAGCGACGAATCCATTAAACTCTCGCAACAGAAAAGAGAATGAAAACAATAATTCCTATTTTAGTGCATAAAAATTCTGTGCGAATCTGTATTTGTCTCAATGAAGACCAAATACCTATACTTCATGTGAATAAGTTTTGCGAACCGACGGAAATGATTTTCAATCCATTTTCATATATCATCTGAAAAAGAATGAAAATAATAACTAAAGACACAAATGTGTTGATTCTGTTGACAATCATAATAAGGATAGCTATAACTGAAGTCATTATCGATCTATTTCTCTCTCTCTCTCTCTCTCTCTCTCTCTCTCTCTCTCTCTCTCTCTCTCTCTCTCTCTCCATCCCTCTCTCGCCTTAATTACTAGAATAGATTGAAATCGAAAGAGAAGTGTAACAATTTCCTAATTTACTCATTTATAGTGTTTTGTGAAAATTTGAGGTTTACTTACATTTAAATCATATTAAATATGAATAAAAACGAATGCAATCAAAACCAAAATAAAAAATATGACAAACTTTTTAAATAAACGGATTTAATAAATATTTCTATAAAAAAGTTAACTTTAAATAATAAACTATGAATGGTTAGGAAAATGGAGTGTCAGCCCAAACACATTTCAATAAATCAAATTATTTACAATAAGTGATAATTTAAAGACCAGAATATATTATTGATATTAGAATTAATAACAAAAATAGCATTAAATAAATGACTTGGTCAGATCTAATGCAATCTAGGAAAGTTGAACATCCCTGCAATTTATCATTTCTGAATTTCTTACCAAAAAAATAAATAAAATTCGTTAGAAATTAATTATCTCTGGATGTGAAGCAATGGTATAGTTTTAGGCAAAAATGTTATAACTTTTTTCTGAGTCAATAAATCATTCAGTTTTTGAGAGGAATTATATTAATTGTAAGACATGTCAACGAATTCGGATAAAAAACAAAAATTTTGTTCACTTTATGATAGAATACAATGATTTGGAGTAAGTCTAGTGAAGAGCTAATTAATCGGCGGTCCTATCGTTAACATCATTAGAGTGAATGCCATTAACTGATGTATCACATCCTTCAAACACGACTCTTAACACAGAAAACTGTCAAAAACAAACTCAACGAAAACCATAACTCACTTTTACTTTTCTTCATAAAAAGAACGAATTTTGAACACTTTTTATAGTTTTTTATAAATCCGTAGAGATCTTCAAATTTCAAGCCTTCCATTAAACGAAAGAACTACTCGTTTAACAAAAAGATAGCCTTAAACTTTGATAGTCAAGCTTTAGTAGTACCAAATCTACTTGATGATGAGCAATTCCTAGATCAATATCAATATTAATAACTGAGTAAAAGACATAAATATTTATATAAAGAGGCGCTTATTATTAAATTCACTGAAATATTGATCTTTTTTTTAGGTTTTAGTTTACACGTAATTCAATCGTTAATATTTGAAACGACTTTCTATCCATTGCTTATAATTTTATAACAATTTGTCTTTTATTCAAAATAATTTCAACACATCATTGAACACAATATCTGAAGACATGACTTTTTACACAAATTATTATGTAATAATAGTAGAGCATGGTCATTACTCTCATAGTATCTGTTAACTAAATGGCAAATTAGCGATAAGTAATCCAGACCTTTCCCATTGATTATCGATTACTATATAGCCAATATAGTCTAGGTAAGTTTCAATAACAATTCAATAATAAATGGTGTGTTCCCAACATTTGAGTCATTTTCCTAAAACTTCCTTTAAATGAAATATTAATAATATATTAATAAACTGCTGTTTATGTTATTAAAACTAATTTATTCTATTTTTGACTAATAGTTCGAATAATTTAATGCACAAATTGTTTTAAAAAGAAAATATTCCATGTTACATGTTACTTGATCATTTATTCAATAAATGTTGTTATTAAAAATGGTTTTCCCATAAGAATATAAAGTTGATTATCAGTTGCCATAGTATAGTATAGTATATTATAGTTTGGTATATGTGCTCTCATCTGATTTATTATTCCGGTCTCTCTATGAAAGGTTGAGCGCATCAGGTGTTGTGTTCTGTGCTCTTATTGAAGCAAATTTTGTAAACACAAACTATACTATTAATGACTAAAGTTAGAGCCCACAGTTGAGACCCATTTTCAAACCCGAACCCGAAAATTCATTTACAAAAATAAATATAATGATTATATTTTTAGTTACTTCAGACTTGAGAAAGACTTTAATTACTTCACAAGACTTGAATAAATGTCTTTTCTCTCTAAATGAAAGTCATATTGTTTTTGATGACTCAAAATCTTTAGCGCTCTTTAAAACATTTTTGTATTTGTTATCAACTAATTGAGTGAATTACTAATTTTTGTTAAATTTAAGTAAAATAGTTATTAAAAATTATATAAATATTTATAAATAACTAAAGAATAAACTGATTACACAAAACTTTTAGAACTCTTTAAATATTTGTGTATTTTGTGTTTTGTCAACAAATTTAATGAAATGACTACTATTTGGAGATCGAAAATATTTAATTGGATTTAAATCCACTTAAAGTGAGTCCACAAAAGTTAAAATTTCAATCAATTGAGTGATTTGTTGTAAACATTTTCTAATATTACATAAATTTTAGAGAAATTATAATTATATTTTGACCAAATATCAATTTTCTGATATTTGATCCATGTATTTTTGTAAATTTATGTCCGATTTGTTTGATTCTCAAGTATTAAGTTTTCCTGAATATCAGACAAACAAATTATAAAAATAATTAATCGATTACTTGATTTATCCATTTTTAGATGAATAGCTCTTTTAATGAATTAATGATTGAAAAAAGTTCTCAAACTATAAGACTAATGCCTCGATTATTCTTTGATAAATATTGTTTTCAACTGATTTATTAAATCAAATTTCAAAACCGAATATTTTCCTAAAAATCTGATTCGGTTTAGGGTTTGAGTGAAATGAGTTAATGATTGTAACTCTAATTAAAATAATAGTTTCTCTATAAGTCTTACATCGATTCTAAAATGTAATCAAACTCTTATGCAATACTCGACACTCGAGTAATAAAATTTTCATATCTTTTATACAAAATTTAATATGAAATAAGTATAATAATAAAGAGATATTTATATATGAAAACATCTCAGAGTAATCATATTTTTATGGCATTTCATATGAAAGCACATGAGTTTCGTATGAAAACAGTTATAAGTTTTAAGCGAGGGCTCATTTTTCATATTTTGTTGACACAAAATATCAGTGAAAATATAAATAAAGAAAACTTCATTTTGTTCTAAAAGTTTCGGTAATAATATTCTTGAAAATAAGAATTCTTAACCTGATTAAGTTATTAAGATAGACAACTAGCAAACACTTAATCTCCAAGCAACTAAAATACCTTTGAGATAATTAGATGAGATACTTGTAAAAAAAATAAGCTTTGAGTCAGTGAATAGTCTCCAAAAAGAATAGTAATATCAAAGCATAGACTCTATTAAGTGATTCAGAAAATTACTGGAAATTTCTTTAGAAATTATCCCCAAAAGATTTATAATTAGTAATGGATTCAATTGAAAAGAGAATCGAAATTCAGATGATTTGAATTAAGACCAAAACTAAATGAAAAGATTAAAATAAATCAAATGTTAGTTTTAGTAGCGATTCATCCGTTGAAAGTCAGACACATTTTTTCATTGCCTTTTAGACACTAAAAGAAATAAATTCTAATTTATATTCAAATGAGAACTGAATTTACGGAACTATAAATAATAAAAGTGTTTGTTTGCCATTCAAATACATGTCTTGCATTCAGACTCGTTTCAAAAGTAAATAAAGAATGATCAAGGTGATCATAGTGATGATGATGCAGTGTTGTGCTGAAGTGCGGCTACCAATCATTAAGAATCTCTACAAAAGATGGGCTCTACTATAGATTTGTTTAGATCTTTGTTTATGTGAAGTCTTTGTCAGCAAATTTAAAATAGAAACCCATTCAACAAATCATCGAATTTTTGTGTTTTTCAGTCATTTGTTTGTTCAGATTAGACACACAAATGGGATCAGATCGGACCCAATCAACCTTTAAAGTACTTTATTTTTTGAAAATGTCAAACCATGTAGAATTAACTCTTTTCAAATAACTTTATCTCATAAAAGTTTATTTTTTTATTTAATGAAACTAGATCATTTTGAAAATTACTTAAATAAATGGGATATTATTTTGTTCGATAAGAGATTCTTAATATTTGAAAGAAAAATCATTTGTAAATATAATATATTGAGTAAAGAAGATTCACAGATAAGCTTTTTTGCATTGTGCTATATTTCAAACAGTTTTGTATTAACAATTTTTCAATTCTAGGATAAATTAGGAAATTTTTGGTGAATTTTTTATCTCCAAATATTAAGAAGGGTAGGGATCAGGCGGTCAAAGTTGAACTTATAGGGTATATTTTTTTTCGAAAATGACAAGAGATATAAATTTAGTTGAAAAATCTTTTCAATGAGCAAACAGTTCTTAATTACTTTTAAAAAATAAAGAGAAAAATTACAATATTTTTAATTAAAATGAAAAAATATATCAAATAATCGAACGGATCAGAACAGATATTTGTTTTCTGGATGAATCTGTGTCTTTGATAAAGTCGGGAAATTAATTTTTTTTGTCTGATTTGTGTTTCTAATTCAGTTCATAAAATAGTTTCAAATCATTACCACTTTTTATGTTTAAATAATAAAACTTTAATTTAAGATTTAATGTAATTTTTATTTTAATTTAATTAATGCAAAGGATTTCTATAATATATAGAAAATTTTCGTATTATGGGATCCTTTTTATATTACATTATAAAAGTAATAATAATAATAATAAAAATATTAAGTTATCCTAAAATAGGGTTAGAAAAAAATTAGGGGATTAAAATGAAAATACTTGAAAAAATTCTAATAAGTTTCTCGGTGTGAAAAATTTTATTTTTAATTTAACCCTGGTTATATAAAAATATAATCTATATTTGTTGAGTGTAACATGTTGACTTTATTAGTGTAATTGAATTTTGCATTGATCATTTTGTCAAATAGAATTCATAGTAATAGAATAAAGAGTACATTAAAGCTTTACTTTTATTTCTTTGAGAAGACAACAAAACAAAACTAAATAGATGTTTCTCTGAAATAAATTTACTTGCTCATTTTGAAAACACCACTAATACATCGATATTATTGATAATGAGATGTAATCTAAAATTGTGGGCAAAAGTGTTGGCAATTACTTTAAAGATTATACAATAATACGTATTTTTGAAATATTTAAGTTAACAAGGTTATTTTATTTTAGAATTTAAATGATTACTTAAATAAATCTGATTTAAAGATATTAAAACCTATCTTAACGTGGAATTAGTGTCAAGTTAAACATTAATCAAGTTATAATGGTTTTACTTGGTTTATTAAAATTAGTTATTTTCAATTGAAATGATTAAACTCATTGAAAACTAATAATTTTAAAATTAATTTTTAATATAAATGACTCCTCCTATTACATATTGTCATGGCATTTGAGCAGGTCAGTGATGGCTAATCTGCTCTAGGCTAAAAATTGGCAAAACTCTCTCTCTAATAATCTGAAAGAAGTCATCAATAATTTCATTGAAGTCACAAAATAAAACACAAGTTTTAAAGTTTGAAATTTAGTGAAAACAATTATCTTATAAATAAATGAATTCTACATTTTATAACTACTTTTAAGCAAATTATAACTAAGAATCGCATTTAATCGTATTTTCTATAAGACAACAAAAAGTTTTAGTAAATATAAAAATTGTTATTTTTTTACCATTTTTACATATAATCAATGTATATATACAAACAATGTAAGATCCACTTCTGAATCCGTTCTGAGTTTTGACCCCCTATGGACAGCCCTGTAGACATCCCTGATTATGTTTATCTATATTTCTTGTAAGTAATATCTATTTTATATTAAAAATGTTATTATAATTGTATTCATTTATATAATGACTTCATTTAGTCATTTAATATAAAGTTTTGTAAATATAGAAATCATTTCTTTTTAGTGGTTAACAATAAATAACTGATTTATATCTGGAATCTAAACATTAATGATTAGCAAAAGTCACTCAATTTAGCCGACAAACCATTACTCGATGTTTGTCCAACAAATCCTGAGTCCAATTGAAAATTGAGTAAATGTTTAGCGAAGAAAAGGCTAAACAATGAAAAATCAAATTATATAAAAACTAAACTATTTTTTTAGCGAAAGAGAAATTTGAAGAAAAATTAATGACAACTCAGAGACAAAACCAGAAAAAGATAAAAAAAATACGACAAATGTTAATTACATAACCAATGAAAACGGGTTCAGAAAATCAATTATCCAGGAAAACAAATGAAGAAAACGTTAGAATTCTATACAAAGAGACAAATATTTCACTGTTTTATGTGAAAAGAATATCAAAATAATATCTGATAACAGATTCACAAAAAATTGTAAGCAATAACTCCAACACAAAAAAATGAAAAATTATTTTTTTCTGTAAAAAATTATAATAAATACCTAAAAATAGGGCACAAAAACACTCATTTTTTGCGTTTATTATACTGTGTTTATTATATGGAGAAAAACAAAATATTTTTGCATTTTTTCATTAAAAATTCACAATTTTAGACATTTGTTTATAGATTAGTTCAGTTACATAACAAACTAAATGAACACATTTCTGAACAACAGATTTAGCTATTTTTGTGCTTATATTCACAATATTTTGTTATTTATACACATTCTTATAGAATGAAATACATATAAAACTTCATTAGGTTTATATGAATTTGAAAATTTCTCATAAAAAGCTAAGAATGTAAAAAGAATCTCTCTCTCTCTCTCTCTCTCTCTCTCTCTCTCTCTCTCTCTCTCTCATCTCTTTCAAAATAAAACTTATTTAAAATATAAATGAACAGAAATCTATTTTTGAATAACTATTTTTTGCAATAATAGTAAAACCGATTCAATAGTTTTCATATATTTATAAATATTTGAGTTTCATTTGTATTGATTTAGAGAATAGACTAAAAATATTGTATTTGTTCTCAAATATACACTAAATTTAATGACTATTTTCTTATTAAAAACTATAAAATAGTAATTCATTTAAGATTTATTTGAATATATGAAGAAATGTTGAATCAAATAACAGTTTTTATTTTTATAGCGAATAAAACAAATTTGAAACTTTAGGTAACAATGAATTATATAGAGAGAGAAAGAGAGGAATACTAGTAGTAGTCCTGTTGAGCAGAATCTTCTGTTAGCACAGAGTCCACAGTCAACGCTCATCGATCGATATCATCGACCGATGCTTTCGCGTTATGTGTAAGTCTGTGCTCGCAGTCAACCAAATAAAAACAGTATGAAGTTTTCTGAGCCCAGTATCACAAGTGAACGGTATGTTGAGTACAGAGCAGTACTGGTAATCGAGTAAGAGTTATAACAGTATTTCAAGACTCCTGTGTTTTCGCGAACATTTTGATCGTTGAAACGGCAGCACAACTCCCAAACTCTTTGTGGTTATGGACCAAACTTTGTGATCGTCTGAGCACACGATCAACAACTTGTGGCACATATATATCACAACTCAATAACTGTGTATCGATTGTAAATATATGTATCATAAGTGAAAAAGTCATACAATATTTTAGAGCCCACACTATATATTGTGTAATAGATTTATATTTTATCCTAAAAGTAAATGTTTAGTCAATAGAACTCCTCTGAAGTGTTTCAGTGATTTGTTTTCTGAAGAGATTTTTTATCCACAAAACAAAAACCGATATTATATGTAAGCGAAAGACTAATATTAATCTTAAAACTACACTCATATGAACTCTGGTTTTTGGGCCACAAATTCATTAAATCAAAATTGTTTGCAAAATAACTGACTTTCTATTCCTTTAATGATTCCTCGATTCAGAGTAAGTCATATTTCTATTCAAATTTCTATTTTTATTATCTTAATTAGTAGTGATTACTTGACTAATGGTTATCCTAACTATTATTCTGTTCTGTCGATTCCATTACGAATTCCATTAAATGAACATAATTTTCATAAGTTTTGTGTTACTAATGAAAGCAATCTCTTTAAAGATAAGACATTCCTCGAATTGTTTCCTTAAGAACATTATATCAAAAACAAAGTTTAGTACTTAACCAGAATATTCTCTTTTGAATATATTAAGAGTTTAGTTCTTAATATTCACTCCTAAAACCTCATCGTTAATCTCTTTCTTTGGTGTTTTCCCTCACAAACCCCCCTTTCCTTCCTTATCGATGCTATGATTCTTTATTTTTTAATACAACTTATGACAAATAAAGAGAAAATATATGAAACACAAGGTTTTCATACAAATTCAAAATCATTACATTAAAGCTATTTATATATTATTTATATAAAGATTTTCAGTTAAAAGGATATCATTGAATAGAATTGGTTTATAAACGTTTTTTCTTTTTCTTTAATTTAAGTAATATTTCAGTCGATACTAAATATAGTCTCCTTTTTTCAATTTTCTCTATTTTTCTATATTTTATTTGCTTTAACTAAATGTTGAATATATTATATTTCTTTTATAATAAATTTTCTAAACTTAATTCTAAGAAAAGTTCTGCATAAACTCCACTCTAACCTTTGGAAGAGATGCTCTTGCTCCATCAAATTGCTTCTATAATAATCTACTGATAATAATAGAAGGGATGAAAGCAAAATCATATCATATTTTACATAATAAGTGTTAGAAATAAGACTTTTGCAGTAAAATCACTGCAATTATTGTATTTTATGTAAAGTTATCTTTGAGATGAAAATTTGAGTCGTTATTCAAAACTGATTTTTGTCGTCATTTCGAGGAAATATTAAAAATTATTTTATGTTAATTTATATTATGTTTTAATCATTAAAATAATTATTTAGTTTTAGTACTAATTTTAGTTTTAATAGCGAAACCATTTGCGGTCAAACATTGTATTTAACCCTTAATCAACTTATGATTTCTATAATAGAATTTCAAGTAATTCGAGAGAGAGAGAGAGAGAGAGAGAGAGAGAGAGAGAGAGAGAGAGAGAGAGAGAGAGAGAGAGCAAAAATATTAAGTTTATTGTTAATAACTCTGGTCATATTTTGTGTCTAATCCTAAAGAATTTTTGGAAACAAATAAAATAAGTGACTCTTATTTTCTTACTTTCTATTAATCCAACAAAAAATTCATTATTAGACCACAAATTCTCGAATAAATATTATGTTTTATATTTAGATTCATATAATTAGTTAAGAAGAATAACATAAAACTTACATTTATTTTACTTTTAAAGTAAAGTCAAAACATATCGACTGAAAAAATACTTGAAAGAGTAATTTGTGGACAAACTTCCACTCAAACGATAGTTTACATAATCCGTTATATAATCCAAGAATTCGTTTAATTTTAACGAAAAACAAATCTTATGCAAAACGAAAGGGCACTAAAAATTGCAATTTATTTGCAACGCCTTTAAGCGTTCGTTGAATAAACATTTGTGAGGAAGGAGTGAATGGACTGAAAATTAGAATAGAATGATCTGACACATTCTTCTTTACATTAAATTACGTTTATATATAGTAAACATTTTGCATTCGTACCAATTATAGACTTTGGGCTAAATGTTTATGACTCGTTCTATAGTTTTATACTCAAGTGTTCAGAATATTCAAATTAAATTTCAAACATTGATCTCAAGAGAGAACACTTTTATTCATATCTTATATTAAATTCAAATCTATAGAGTATATACAAATGATCTCTAAATTCATGAAAACAAATTTTAGCAAAAAAATACTAAAATAAATAAATTTGTTCTTAAATTTGAAATTCTTATAACATTTGCTAAAAGAATAAAAATACTGATTAAAGAAAAGTCAATGATTTCATTTGAATTCATTTCAGATCAAACTCTCAACAGATTCATTACTTTGAATACCAAGAATATTCTTTAAGCACTTAAATAAAGGTATTCCGTAATAACAGTGTCTAAAAAGAGCAACATTTTAGTTTTAACGAATAAATTGCTAGGATTTTCTCCTCGCAGACTAAGTCTGTGGAAAATCTTTAAAGGAAAAAAAGTAATGATTACCTAGGAAATATTTTTACTTTTCATGTTATTTTTTGATTCCACTTTTATATTTTTTATATAAAAAAATTTTATAACTTATATATGAAAGAATTAACAAGGTAAAAATACGAAAAAATCAAATATCTAGATAAAGTAATAATTTTTACCTAGTTTAAATATTGATGTATAGAAGAGAAATTTAGTCAAAAAATCATATATTAGTTTACTTAACTTTACTTATTTGAAGAATTAATGATTAAATATACAACGTTTCTCAGTTGTAGCAAACGACTTTGCAAATGAACAAAACGGCAAACTGTTAGTTCTCAAATAAAC